>CAOKZL010003066.1:0-130060 GCA_948472985.1 Iguana delicatissima
GTCTTCCACCTGGAAGGCAAATATGTCCTGGCTTTGGGGGGCCACTCGGATACAGAAGAAGGCATCCTTGAGATCCAAAACAGTGAAGTGAGTAGCTGCAGATGGAACTAGTCCCATCAGGACATATGGGTTTGGTACCACTGGGTGTAGGGTTACTGTAGCTTTGTTTACCATCCTTAAATCTTGTACTGGACGATATTCCTTTGTCCCAGGTTTCAATACTGGGAGTAATGGAGTATTCCAGGGAGAGCGGCATTCCCGAATTATATTGTACTTCTTCAGCCGTTCTAAATGCTTCTGGATCCCTTCCAGGGCTTCTCTGGGTAGATCATATTGCCTTACACGAGTGGGCATAGCATTTGGCTTTAATTCTACCACTATGGGGGCCACGAACCGGGCTAACCCAGGTGGGTTGTCTTCAGCCCACACGCCTGGGGGTCCAAATGCTGGGTTGCTCTTGACAAACCATGATCTGGTACCTTCGCCACTCCTCCTCCATTGGATAAGTCACTGAGATATTCTTTGGTCCTCTAAAATTTATTTCCATCGTCCCATCTTCTTCAATAGAAATTTGAGCTCTCAATTTAGCCAACAAATCTCGACCCAATAAGGGCACAGGGCAACTTGGCAAATACAAAAACTGGTGAGTGACTTGATGTCTTCCTAGATCCACAATCCTTTTTTCTAAGAGAGGGTGTTTTTCCAATTTCCCCGTGGCCCCCACAATTCTTATGGCTTTCTCAGTTTTTGGGGCTATTGCAGAATTTAATACTGAACGGGTGGCTCCCGTATCTACCATCATGGGGATGGCTCGGTCCCCTATTTGTGCTGTGACCATAGGCTCCCCGGGGCCGAGAGCAAGGGGGCCCGGTCTGTCCTAATCGTAAAGTTCCATTTCAGCTAGTCCAATGAAGTCCTCGAACCCTTCGTCCATCCCCTGCTCATATCTTCCATCCACTACTCTTCCTCTTCCTCTTCCTCGATTTGCTCCCCTTCCTCTTCCTCGATCCATTCCTCTTCCTCTGTTCGCCATCCCTCTCTGTCTGGGACATTCATTCTTCCAATGCCCAACCTGTCGGCAGAGGGCACACTCATTGCGTCTCAATGGAGGTCCACTTCCTCTTCCAATTTTCCGCCCCCCTTCCTTTGTTGCCAAAGCTGCAGCCAATAATTCCGCTTTCTTATGCATCCGCCTGTCCTTCTCCCGTTTCTCCTCTTGGTCTCTATTCACATATACTTTCTGGGCAATTTCCAACAATTGGCTCAAATTCATACCTGCAAATCCCTCTTGTTTCTGGAGTTTCTTCCTTATATCTGGATAACTTTGGGTCACGAAGGCCAAATTCACCATCTGTTGGTTGCCTGGGTCTTCTGGGTTCACAGGAGTATACTGCCTATAAGCATCAAGCAATCTTTCCAAATATGTTCCTGGGGGTTCAGTGGGTCCCTGAAGTATCTCTGATACTTTGGACATATTAACAGGCCTCTTCATTCCTTCTCTCATAGCTTCCACTAGTAGAGCTTGATAATCAGTGAGCATAGCCAACTGTGCTGGGAGGTTCGGGTCCCATCCTGGGTCCGCCAAGGGGACCCTACCTCTCATCCACTGCTCAGGGTTCGCCTCTCCAGGAGGTGCCCTGTCTCTAGCTATCCGTTCTGCATGCTGAATTATTCTCCTCCGCTCTTCAGTAGTGAACAAAGTCAGGAGCAACTGCTGACAATCTTGCCAATTGGGGACATGTGAGGCCATAATACTGGAACAAAGTTCAATTACTTCTTGTGGCTTATCTGTGTAAGTAGCATAATGGGTCTTCCAATTAAGGAGGTCAGACGTGGTGAAGGGAGTATATTGGTAACTCGGGACTCGCCGATAACCACCCTCTTGGGTGGGATCTGGCACCAATTGACTGATTTGTCGCAATGGTGCAATCACATCTCCACTTTCCTCATCCGAATCATCTACTTCTTCTACTTCCTTCTGGGGTTTTGTCTGTTTACTCTTGACCTGCTTACTCTTGGATTTTTCTTTTGGTCCAGTCTGTTCGGGTTTGGGTCTGAGTGTCATCTTATTCTGGACAGCCAAACTGGAACCTGGCAACTCCTCTGTCATTTCCTCTTCATGGGTAACTGGGGCCAAATCCGCCAGTCCCCAGCCACTCCCTCTTGTTGTGAGGCTGCCTGAGGTACTGGTGGCAGTGGAGCAGGCGGTGGTACTTCCAAAGCCAGTGGTGGCGGGGCTGGCTGCATCACCACATACGGTGGAGGGGGGGCAGTGGGCTCTTCTGGAGCTGAATCAGGCAAAATCTGGGCTTTTCCAAGCTTTCGTCTGGCCCTGTCCTGCCTCAGCACCATAGCCTTACAAATTTGTTCCTGACACTTCTGCAACCAAGAGGGGTTCTCTGTAACCACTGTGTCCCATGAATCTATGTATGGGTACTGATCAGGATGGCCAGGCTCACCCACCACTACTGAATACACTGCCTTGATTCGAGCGGGTTCTAAGCTCCCTTCCGGAGGCCACCCCACCTTGAAAGAAGGCCACTCCACTTCACATAAATTCCGTAAACGCCCTGGCATCATCGGGGGGTCCCCATAGCCCCACTGAATCCTTTCTTGAAATTCTTTAACATACAACCTAAAGGGGTTTGCCGGCTTTGCCCCCCACCCATTTCCTCCCAACGTGGACAAGACACACTAGGAAAAAGGGATTTGGCGCGTGAGTAAGGGGTCTCACGCGCCAACACGAAGGGGGACAGACACCACTCTCTCTGTGCCGACCCACGCACCCGGACTCTCAACGGTATGCAATGGGAACTGCGACACCTTGCGCCCCTCCTTTCACACCACATTCACGCCAACAAACTACCTCCCACCTCTTTTTCCACCTCCAAAAAGCCTCGCGGTTTCACCCACAACAGTGGGGTACTAAGGCAAGACGTAAGGGGTTGATCAGGCCCCTCTTCTCCCTGAAGTTGCAGGGAGGGCACTCACCAACAGTCGTGGGAGGGTTCTGCTTTCTCTCGTCTCGGGTCCCTGGGCTGGATCACCACCGCCAGAGCCGCCGCCTCACTCCGAGTCAATCCTTCTGACAAAAGTAAGTCAGGGGCGCCCTGGGTTCGCGTCGGAAAGAGGCGACGGCCCCGACGCCCTGGCGTCCGCCTAAGTGGGCAAACGCCCCTCAATATCCCGGGCGAGCCCCCAAATTGAAGTAGCTCGCCAAGAATTGAGACCACCAGATTAGAAAGCAAAAATAAAAGTTTATTTTTCTGCAGGGATCTCAGTGGAATGATTTCCAAAGCCTAGAGCCCCGATCCAGGTATTAGCTCTCTTTTTATACCCTCTTGTAAACAGGTTACAGGAAATGATTACATATGACCATATATGAAGTGTTTACAGGTCAGGCAGACCTGGGTTACATCTTTCAAAAATGATGTATTTTGGTACCAAGGGAGTATTTCTCCAACATCAAAACTCCCTAGGTTCCCGGCACTGCTAAGCACATACCTAAGCCTCTTGATAAGATAAAGGGCGCATCTGCTCACCTTATTTTTCTATATTTTTCTACCTTAGCATTAGCTTCTTCAACTTAACCCTTTCATCAGGAGAATGGAAACCTCAATCCATTGCCTAAAAGGAATAAAGGCTTCTACTCTTTGCCTTAAAACATGTGCATAATGCGAGGTGAGTGTTACATGTATGAAATCATTATCCAACATAGCCAAGGTTGAGTTTGAGAGTAGACATCACAGGCACTTTAGCACGAGCAGAAACAAATCATCTACAGTATAAGTTTCAGGAACACTAGATTTTCAAGAGAAGGATTGTGTTGTTGGAAATATTAAATAATCTCCATGCTTTCAGATATTGAATGTTCTTTATTTTAAAAAGTGGGAGAGAATTTTCATGGTAATACTTGGACCTTGTTCCTCAATCTTCTTAGAAAATAAATGATAGTTAATGTAGAAATCAGAAATATGTCTCAGATAGTAGGAACTGATTTCTGGCTCTTCAGACTTGGGATGCAATCTTATACTAGCTCTGTAGGACTTACTCCTGAGTGGATATATACAGAGATGGTTGCTGGTAATTATTCATCATGGAAATTCAGCTAGTCTGAGTCATTATTTATTCCTTGCATAAGTGAGAAGATGTAAGAGAAATTAGATCCAGGGTTTCCATACAAATTTAACAAAAAAGTGAGAATCTGTGATATTTTGAACTTGTTTGCTTTTTTAAAAAAGAACCCTCTTTCAAATCTAAGAAGAAGCAACTGTAGAGTGCTGGAAAAAAATTACAAGACTTGTCTCGTCAAGCCATTGAAGGTGTCTGGGTGGCCTTTTGGAAGGATAAGAATTTGTTGCTATCTCATCAGTGGTATATGTGTCAGCCTTGAAAAATTAAGTCTGACTATTTTGCTAGTGCTGAGGGCACTTTTTTTATTGTGACACACATCTTCAGCCTGCTTTGCTTAGCTGTTATATTAACGGGCTATAAAAGATAACTGTGTAACTGATCTGTCACCCTTTCAAACAAGCCACAAACTGGCTCAGTGTCAGTGTGGTGTTAACACTGTGAGATGTCCAGTCAGTAACCTCAAGGTTGTGCCCAACGGGAATTAACCACTGAGAGGCCTTTAGAGATTTTTAAACCGGTAGTGTAGATTGAATTTTTTAATGGCTCTTTCAGAGATTTGAGGAAGCCATAGGGCAATTGCTGTCACAGAGAGCAGGATCCATGACCCAGCCGAGGAGGAATATGGTACTATGGTAGATAGTATGTAGAAAATGTTTGTTAGATAAATTTAAGTTCTTTTCACGTTGCTTTGACAGTGACCACCTTTTAAATATGCTGGCATATGATTCCTCCTTGTTTAAGTCAAGCCCTGGAAGGGCTTCTCCTGAGATTCAGTGATATTTACAAACTACTTCCAAGCATGTAAATGTAAGCCTTTCTTATTTGAATATTGAATAGAGCTTAATTTTGTCTTTTAAAGATCAAAGCCCATTCTAGTTGGTTTGGCTGTTTGTTCGTGCTTCTGTTTCTTTCCTGGACTGAGAAAAGTGTGAAGCTCCCCAGGAGCTTGGAGTATATATATAATCCCATCGCCTGGTAAGGGAGAGAGGACACACTCGCAGCAGGAGCCTTTCCCACTTGCTGAAGAAAGAGACTGGTGGCAGCATACCAAGTAAATCAGCCCATACTGCATATCAACAGGTTGAGTTGGAAGAGGGTCATGAGTGCTGCCTGTTCTACTCCATGGGAGGTCTGAATATTTCATCTCTACACATCCTAAGATTATCATTGTTTCCAAAATCTAGAAGATAATACATGGAAAAAATGCCCAACATTTCAATCCTCTTATTTCTGTGAAGGAGGCTAATGTAGAACTCTTCTGAGAGAAAAATCAAATTGGCATCCATTCCAGAAATTTTTATTCAGTATGAGTAATTTGACAGATAGATTTTAAGTCTCAAACACCATGTTGCAGTTACTAGAGCATTCAGTAATGGATGTGGCTTTGTCAAAATGGTCAGATGTTGGGTGCCAATTTGTATAATTGTTCCAGAGGTCTTTAAAACATATAAGGAAGCAGAACAAATACTCCTGTCTATGAAAACTTACAGTTCTTTGGTCAAGTGTTCCAGTTGTACGTATAAGCCAACCTAGGCTAAGGATCCTTCTTTACAAGTGTGAATTTATCTGTAAATGTACAATACTAATGTACAATATGAAAGCTTGTTGCTGTTTGTAAATCTCTGGCTTGATATACATTTGGGCAAAAGATTGACTTTTCAGTAACTTTCTTCAAGAATTGTGGTTGTGAACTTTTGGGGGAAAGTGTTGAGGAACCACTGAAACCAAGGCTGGTTGGAGGGTTTCCCAGTTTCCAGAAGCAGGTTGTCATGGGGAATGATATGTCAAATGCCACTGTTCTACCAGTAAATCCTGCCATCAGCCATCTCACTGATGATGAATGGGTTGAGAACATTTGAACAATGGAGAAAACTTTTCCCTGTCCTCAATTCTACAGCTATGTTGGATTTATATAACAAATAGAGCAGCAGTAATAATACAAGGATAATTCTGTGCTTGGCTAATCAAATACAGGGATGGACCTGTACCACAGACATACAACTGAGCAAATGGAAACAAACTTTCCTGCCTCTTCCTTTTTTATGGCCTATCTCTGACTGTTTTTTGGTTTTTTTTGGGGGGGGCAGGAGTTCTTCTCATACCATGTACTGCCCCCTTCAACATCTGATCTTCTTTGCTGCATTTTTGGTAGGCTACCTTGGGGAAGAGGAAGCTGGGAATGTTTGCTTCGTTCTATCTAGTAATACATGCCTAAATGTAGATCTAATCTGTTTTCTTGATAAGTTTGAAAGTTCTTTTCACATCATGACTCCACTTCAGAATTAGTATTTGTGGCTGAGCCGCAAATTTCTGCTCCTGCGGTAGACAGGGAGTGAGGAAATGGAGACAACTCCCATAATCCCTTACCACTAGCAATTCTGGCTAGGGTTTGTAGGAGCTGTAGTCTAACAATATCTAGAAGGGCATGTGTTCCCTATTCCTGATATAGATATTGTGAGGTTATTAATATAAATACTTAGAGATATACTTAGTATAGCCATGTCCATGTATAGATATAAACAGAATATCCCACGGAACCCATTTGAGGCTTACTCCCTGGTGTATATTTAAAGGGTTGCAGTCTAACCAGTAGCTATGCCAACAGGTGCTACTTAGAAGGTAGAGGGGGGGAATAGGACCTATTTGTTTTGCTACTAGGTACAGCTTATTAAAAATGTATCAAGCCAAGGGCACATTGTGAGGGCCTAGATTTGGCATGCTGGTACTCCATGAAGAATGCATGAGGTTTTATTTTTGTCCCTCATCAACTGAGAACTGAGCTAAAAATAACATCTGTGGGGAAAAAGGGGGGGACCTTAGTCAACCCATTCTTCATTGACTTATTCAGTCTGTGGGGTAGCTATTGACCTACTTTTCACGGGAGCAAAGACCTTTTTCTGCTGCCAGCTTTGTGAACTCATAGAGGCTGTTCCTTTGAAAAATAATAATGAATATTTCATTTCATAAGTAAGCTGTTTCTCCACCGGCGGAGAGGCCTGGTCTAGAAACTGCTGCTTAATGTCTAGTGAAAGGGGATTCATGAGTGAACATCAATTTGGTGAATTTTCAGTGCAGTTTTGCAAGTTATCAGACATTTTTGTTGGATGTTGAATTGCATGCTGCCATAGTTTGCTGTTGTGCAACAACATGATAATCCTAACATCGTTGTTATCATTACATGTTGCACAATCTATGATCAGGGTGTTTTACAGACTAATGTAAACAAAAAGAAGAGGTCCTTTTCTTAAAGACACATGCAGCTGCCTTTCTCAAGCTGCTGCCTTTCGGAAGTGCTGGATCATAATCTGCAGAAAGACAAAAGTTATAGAGAATCGATCATATAGAGTCAATATAATGAGTAATGCAGAGTCAGTACAGTTACACATGCTAAGGTTATGTTGCATTTAAGGATTTGATGAGTACTTGTTAATATTTGTATCTTCTATGAAAAAATGCTATACCAACATTTGTGTCATCACAATGAAGAACAGGAGAACAGTACATGTGCCCTTGTACTCTCGGACTTCATTTGGAGAAATCTATTTGCACAAAAATGCACATTTTTTTCCCATAAAAATTTGTCTAGAGGAGAAAACATATTTTCTGCACAAAAAGCTATTTTTTCAGTGCAAGAGAGTGTGTTTTGTGCAAAAGGCACTCATTCATGCACAAAATATTGCCTTTTGCACAGAAAACTCATTTGCTTCCTTCCTGCCCATAGAAGTTTTGCAGAGTGTTTAAATAGACTGTTTTCTGCACAGAATATATATATATCAGTGGGAGGAGAAATGTGTTTTCTGTTTAGTTGACAAATAGCCTTCTGCACTTTTTACTTAGTACCACTATACCCAATATTTTTTGTGAAGCACAGGGTGGCTTACAATTGCTTTTCTCCATTGACATCCTGACCAGTGCCGCATACTGTCTAACATTTCACAGATGAGAATCAGGAGACATATGACCAAACAACATCAGTGTGTGGTCAAGGTGGCAAAAGTTGTTAAAGAAGAACATGCAAGGAAGGATTGCAGCCATTTGCTTTTGCCTGAGCATATTGGGAAGGGAGATTCTGCCCCTGCTCTCTCCCTCACCCCCCAGCTGAATTTAATGCAAACTACTTTTGCACTTTGACCTCAGTTTGCAGCATCTAAGGGGGAAGTAGTAAGAGAATAGAAAAACTGGGACATTTTAAGAGTAGATGAAAAAGTGAGATGTCAGATGATTATTCAGGACTGTTCCTGCCAGATCAGGACAGTTGGATGATTTGGTGCTAGAGCCAGACTCACACAGCGTCAGCAAAGTTGTTATACCCCTGCCACCAGACTATGTCTGTTTTCTGTGACTTTTGAGCTGTTTATTATCAACATGCACTTTGATACATTTCCTTATAATAGTTGTATACATCTAAATATTGGAATTCCTGCTTTATTCCATTTTCTTTAGGGAAAAACATTACAATTGCCACCAGCAGAGTCTAGAATACTACTGGAGAAAAAAAAATCATTCAAATACTTGCTACTTTCTCCAGTGCATGGTGAATAAACAAATTCTTACTACCAAAACCTTTGGAACTTGTTGTGTCACCCACTGTAAATACTTCATCTCCACCTTCAAACAACCTCTTTATTGTGTTTAGTTTGTTGGGGATGGCAGCCATTTCTGTCATTTGATATTTAAAAATAGTATGTAACTCCTCAAAACTCACCCCTCCACCACTAAATCTGTCCCTTTTCCCACATTGAAAGCTGTCCCCCCATGAGGCATTAAAAGTCTGTTCCTTATTTCCTTTCTTTAAACTCCTGATTTATTTCCTTCCTTCCTTTCTTTCTTTCTTTCTTTCTTTCTTTCTTTCTTTCTTTCTTTCGCCATGTGAGCCACTTGCTGGTTCATATTAGCACTCCAAGAAGGCTTCTGAAACTTGTTATAGCACAGCATGCTAGGGCTGTATAGTTTCCTGGTGGGAAGGAAGCAGTTAGACAACACAGAAGTGTTTAAACTTCAGGGTTCAAGAGGCTTCCCAGAACACTGATACAAACTGCCAGGTGTCTCTTAAATGGTCCATGCAGACACTATTTTTTGAAAGAGGCAAAAATACCCTCAAATGGCAAACCCTCAATCTCTAATAATGGTTTCAGATAAGGGAAAAAAATGAGCTTGTTATACTAAAATTTTGTAGTTTCCAAGCATTCCATTCTCTAGTGAAAGCAGCATTGTTTTATGTCTGTCGCCCACCAAAGTAGCTTGTTGCAGGTAACATGAGTACTTCTAATTAGTTAGTTCAAAGTTCTGACTATCCTATCTTTGTAAGAAGAGTATGGGTTGGTCACCTACAAAAATCACAATCTTTAATTAATAGGGTTCAATATACCTCTTATTTCCGGCCAGGTCACTTTTGTATAGCCATAATTCTGATTGCATAGCCATATTTCTGACCTGTTCCCACATTCATCTGTCTTGTAAAAGTCTTGTTGAAACAGTATGTATGTATATATGTATGTATGTGTTTACTTACTGGGATAATGTACAGGATTCCTCCACTTATCTGACAAATTAGAGACCAGAGCACTGTCAGAAAGTGGAATTAGTTGAAAAGCGGAAGCCGTGTACTGTACTGTAGGAAGCATGAAGGACCTACAGAAGCTCACTTGTTACCAACCGCACATGCTGCTTGCAGAATCTTTCAGCCAGCTTAGCACCTTTTTCTTCCCTCTCAGCAAACTTTGCAAGCAGGTGTATGTGACTGGTTTCAAGCAAGCCTCCCTAGGAAAGAAGAACTGATGAAAGAATGGACCCCCCCCATCGAATTAATTGAATTTGTTCTTAATTTGAAAGTGTCAAAAGAGGAAGTCATCAGATAACGGGATGTCAAAAAGTGGGGGCTTCCTGTGTAAGTTGCTTTTCTGCTGAGCAGGGCTCTCAGACTACTGTACAATTTGAAACATTGCCGTAATACAGTAAAAATCGCCACAAGATAAAAACATAAAAAATAAGACGCTAGAACAGTATTGTAACCCACCAGTGTATCATCAAAAGAGTTCAATTTTTACTAGTTATCTAAAACTCAGTAGGGAATGAACTCCCCGAAGTATACATACCTATTTAAATATGTACTGTTTTTTGAACTATCTGCTTAAATGTATGCCTTCTTACTGAATGTGGTTTTCCCTTCAAATTGTTAATGTAATTGCATGTTTCAGTTTCTTTCAACAACTAAGAACTTCACTGCAACATTTTGAAAAATGCAAAATCTAGTGAATTTCTCAATTCTGGTCTATACATCAGTCTAAGAATTGTGTATCAGGTCATTTCATATAGGAACTGCAAATACTGAGTTCATCAGATACCCTTAGATTCAATGCAGGGGATGCAGTAAAAGAAAAAGAAGAGGGATGTACACTTGCCATTTTGCAATACATTTTCTAGTTCTATGGCCTTTATCAGTTTTTCCAATGAACACTTAAGAGTTTGTTTTTATAGTTATGATGAGCATAGCTTCTAGTGATTCAAGTGATTCTTCAGATGCATGTTAATATGAATGTTTCATAGGTGTGCCTTAATTCTGCAGGTAAGAGTTTGCAGTTTTACCCATAGATTTCCACAGAGGGAGAAATACATTTCTTACTCATGTTTTCTGCTATGCCACTGCTTGGCTGGATTCAGTCTGGTTAAAACTCAGCTGGTGAGGCACTTGATGAGTAACTCCAGAATTAAGCCATCTGATAGTTTTTAAGGAATATTTGCCCTTGAGGGTTTTGTGGTCATATTAAGCTGAGATGCCAGATGTGTTTCTACTGTGAAGAGAATTATAGAGAACTGGGACAGATTTCAGATAGCAGTTGCTGGAATTTGTGAGAGCAGGAAATCGTGGGTGACTTGGTTATGTTACATTTTAAAGACTGCAGCACAAAACTAAATCACAGCAAAACAAAACAAAAAGGCATTATGTTACTCTTCATACATGACATATTAATTGTGAAGCCTTAAGTATTATATTATTCCTTCACTGGCCTTACTAGGGGAAGATGTGGATTAGACCAGCAATTTGTATGTAGGCTTGGTGAAGGCCAGATTTCTAAGATATAATCTCAGAACACAAAATGAAACAATCAGCAATAGCTCTGCAGTTCTGACGTCAGCTGCAGTTCAAATAAGAATGACATATTGGGAAATAGGTACAAACCCTCAGATCCTTCTCTTACTATTATGGACTTTTAAAATCTAACCATTCTCTTCCTATATTCTTGATATAGAAGGGAAAAGAAGAATAACATTATCAATGTAAAACCGTCTTTCCCTGAGAGTTTGGGCCTAATTTTTAGCCTAAATTGTGATGCATCCTCCTCGTTACTCATTTTTTTCCCATTCTTAATAAATCTCTGATATATTTTATTTTAATTATTTTTTTTAGAGAAAATTTGACCTGAAAATTTGGCATGGAAATCCTAGCTGTTTATATCAGAATACTTACAGTAAAGATTTTCATGTGAAATTAAGCCCACTTCTTACATTTGCTTTGAAGGGTAGTACTCAAAAAATGTTTTTCCTCTCCAGCTTCATGTGGTAAATATTCTCTATGCATGATTCTCCATGCTGGAGAAATCCACCCTTCCAAATAAGAATTCTACCTGCTAAATGAAATGATCCTTTAGTCACCAAATTTCTAGCACTCCAGAGAATCAGACATTGAAAATCATTCACACCTAGGACATATGTATTTGCTGTGTTTGCATTCCGTTGGGAACATTGCCTGCCCCTTTTATTTGAATGCCTACATTCTATTTCTAAATTCTTAACTGAAGTTTTAAGTTACTGTAATGTTCAAAATTTAAGGACTGAAGGAAAAAATTCATGGCTCAGAATTCTGATCTTGTCTTCATTTTGCCCCTTGTGTAACTACACCCTGGGAATAATTGTGGGTCAATTGGACAGTCAGAGACACTTACTGGCAAAATCTTAATTTTGTTATTTACTCCTATTTTAAAACTACAGTTGGCCCTCCACATTTGCGAGCTTTCATGGATTTGATTGTGAGTTTCTCCAATCCCTGCTCCTCCACCTCAGGTGCTTCTTTTCCTGGGGAACCTTCCCTCTCAGTAGTTCTGATTAGGCTGTGCAGCCCTTTAAAAACCCGTCTCCTTCTCATCTTCCACCAGCTGCTGCCTGGCCAAGGAAGGAGATGGGTGGGAGTTAGGAAGTATAGGGCCGCCATGCCAACCCATCCCCTTTTCCTCTCCTTTCCCTGGTTTGGACCCTGGGTGTCCATTCTCCCCACCATGCCTTGCTCCCCTTCCCACAGGCAGACAAACAGACACATACATTTTGATATTTGCAATTTTTCTACTCTTGTGAGGATCCTGTGCTCCTATCCAATAGTGAATGTGGACGGCTGCCAGTATCTGCTTATTGTTTTTTTTCTGAAATGTTTTTATGCACTGGTTTGTTTTACAGTTCAGATTTCATTCCTTACTACTCCAGATCTCTGTGTTGCTTGTTGTGCACTTGAAGTACTCTTGATGGAGTCCGTGTCTCTGTCATACTCAGCAGACCCAGCACACTCTTGATGCTTGTGAATGAATGTTAAATAGTAGGAGACACAATAGGAGCTTGAAAAGGAAAAGAGGATGGTGGGGAGGAATCTAGCAGCACCTCTAAGTGGTTTATTTTGGGGATTTCCATCTACTTCTTCAGATGTATTGAAAGGTGGGATCAGTTCATAATGACATGCAGAAAGATGCAAATTGTGACCCTAGCTAGAACCCTTCAAAGGGTTATGTAAGGTGGCACAGGTCTGCCAAGGTGGTAGTAATCTTGAAGTGTGAAAGCAATGATCTGCTTACCCAGAGTCAGTTTCCTTGAAGTCAGTAACTTCTTCTGGGAGAATTCCCTAGATTGTGTTTGGGAGGACATATGTAGTGGGTCAAGAAATCATTACCTCTGTTCATACTTCTGCTGATGGATTGGAATTCGTGAATCTCTCCTAATTCAGTTGTTGCTCTTTCCAATCTTCCCATGAAATTTCTTTGTTCTTGGAGAACAGTGATAGTATATCCAGGAAGATTAAAATGTTCTTCCACTATTTTGGGGTATTATCATTTCCAGTATCAAAAGTATGTGTCCGTTTATCCTTTTGCATAGATACTGTCCCCTTTGCCCTACGTAGAGTGCAGAGAGGCACTGCTAACAATTTGTGATCATCTATAGCCTCCAGTGTGGTTTTTCTAAGATGAGGGCTATAGTTTTCCCCCTTGTGCTGGAGAAACATTCATTAATCCATTGCCATTGTCATCCTCTTTGTCATCCGCATCACTGTTGTTGCTCTCTGTGTAACAAATGAATAGACACATCAGTGTAAATGAACTATACCTATAAATGTCCCAATTAAAACTGGTGTTCATAAAGTCGAAGAAGGAAGCCAGCTCTTTTGAAAAATCATTCTTCTTTCTGTTTTCCGTCCTGGAACTGGTCCATAGAGTTTGGCTTTTTTTTCTTTCTTTTTTTTGAGCACTGCCATATATTTGTCATATTGCCATATTTGCCACCAGAATAAGGTCATTTTTTCCCTTCCAAATACCCAAGTTCCATCAACAATGAGTTATAAGGTGCTATGCAATGAACCATTATACTTACGGGTATCTAAAACTATAGGTCTGAAATATGTAAATATTTTGTATTAGAAAGGTAACATTTAGGCTAAGTATTCCCAGTGTCGAATTTTAACAGTCAAAACACTAAGTGATACCTTTTTTCAGCCAGTATTTCTCTAGTAGTCATTTTTAAAATTTGCCTTTTTTTAATTACAATACATTTGTAAGGGCCCCAGATCAATTTGAAAATTTACTGATGTAGTAAACAGTCAAATAAGAAAAAAACTCTTTTAGGTAGGTCAGACACAAAGAATCTTGAATATAGAATAATTTACTTTTACGACTGGAAACCAGTGGACACATGGTGCATATTGGCACTCAAGATGAGAAACTCTTATATGTAGTCCCATAACCTCATCATTGGCATAATAAATAACTGCAAGGGAAAAGCAGTTTTATATTTTGGAAGCACAGATTCAAGTAGTCAGTGATTATAGGCTCTTCACCAAAGCAAAATGAACTGTGGTACAGTGGAATGGTTCAAATGATTTAGTGCTACGTACCTAAGCAGAAGAGTACTTGGGCAAAACCTCCAGCTAACATACATACTCATTCATCTTTTCCATTGCAGTTGGGAGAAGGAATAAACTAGAATTCCTTTCCACACTACCCATTCTCTACTTGTCAACTAAGATTTGTGGTTTAACATAAGCTCTAGTCAGGAGCTAAGCAGAACAGCTATAAACCTTGGCTTGTTTAACGAATCTGAATCTGTTTTAGACCACAGAAGAAGCAAGACAATAGTACTTGAGTCCTGCTCATCACACTGGTGTCTTTTTGCTTATGGTAAACTGTGGTTTAGCATTGTATATGAATGCTACTTAAAATCTAATTATCCATTTAAAATCTAATTATTGAATGTCGATCAGTAATCCATAAAATTATTATCTTACAGAGTTAAAATCTAGCCCCTTTTGTGTGTGTTGCCTATTCTTCATTTTATCCACAGAGGGAACAACGTCAGATAATTTGGTAGTAACTGGATAGAACTCATTTCATTTTTGAATCATAGACGGAGAGTTTTTTTCTTGTTAAAAATGATCTAAAGAAGATAATCGTGATTTAACAGAGTTTCTGCCTTGCTGTTTCAGCCCTTCCAAATTATCTGAAAGACCAATCTTGCAATAAGTCATTATAGAGTAATATAGAAACACATCAAGAAGTGCATTATATGTGGGATCGCAGAAACAGGTTGTTGTTGTGGTCGTGGTGTGCCTTCAAGTAATTTCCAACTTACAGTGACCCTAAGGTGAACCTACCAAAGGGTTTTCTGAGGCTGAAAGTGTGTGATTGCTCAAGGTCATCAAGTGGGTTTCCATGGCCAAGCAGAGAACTGAGCCCTGGTTTCCAGGGTTGTAGCCCAATGCTCAAACCACTGCACCGTGCTGGCTCTCAAGCAGATAACAAAAGCCTAGTTCATTGTAAACAATATGAACTTAAAAGTACACAGTGCCCAAAATGCAATATTTAGTCCACATAGTGTAGACCCATTAAATCAGTAGAACCTATGAGGGGTGACCAGTGGATGATATAGTCAGGGGGGCCAAAAATCCACTACTGGTTTTACTGCCAACCTTCTGCAGTTCCCTTGGGTTGTACAGGAGCCACCCAAGTACTGGAGGCTGTCCTTGACAGAGATTTGGCCTCAGAGATTTGGCCTCTCTCAGAGACCTCCCATACTGGTAGAGAATGCTTGTGTGTGGGATGTAGCTATTCTGATTAAAATCATCAATGTCTAAAGGAACAATTGAAGGCTTTATTGTAAAATTTCCCTTAAAGATAGGAAAGCTTTCTAAGGGTGCTAAGCTTACACTGATCCATGATAATGGATCCACCAATCAACCCTGGTATCTCTGTAAGTGTTGACTTATCAAGTTCCCATCGTTTTCAAGGATTTATTCTAGTTAAGACTGATGCTTGGCCTGGAGACATTGATTCTAATGGATATTGTTTGTCAGCTATCATAATCAGTGTCCGCTTGGCAAGATGACTTCATTGGATTGCAGTCTCTGCACAGACCTGTGCCCTTTCTGTTATTACCACTGCTTATTTCTTTAGAAATACCACCCAGAAACAAAGGCTAAGGAGACTTGATACCGCTCATCTTTCTCCTTCCTCTTGCACTGTTTATGTGCTTGGAGAGGACAGGTGGAATGAAACCCAGAGCAAGAAGTGGAGGATGGGATATCAGGGAGTATGTATATGTGTGCTAAAGTTTCTGTCATTGTCTTTCTAAATTTACTTTCCAATTGTTATTTTAGTGTGATTCAGTTGTGTTTAATCATGCCTTAGTATTTTAAGGTACTGTGCACTTTATTTGATTTTTTTTTTAAAGAAAATGAAAACAACTTCCTGTGAGCTTCCTTCAGTCCCAGTTTTGGAAGAGAGGCAAGAAAGAAGCTGAATAAATTGGCTTGGATGCCAGCAAGTTCTTGACAGTGCTGGACCAGGATGGTGGAAGGTCTGGAAACCAAGCCCTATAAGGAATCACTTAGGAATCTGGGTATATTTAGTTTAGAGAAGAGAAGACTGAGAGGCAACATGCTAGCTATATTTAACTATCTGAAGTGATATCATGTAGAAAATGGAGCATGCTTGTTTTTTATTGCTCCAGAAATTAGATTATGAACTGATGGATTCAAATTATAAGTGATTCCACCTAAACGTTGTGTGATTGTATGTGTCTCTAAACTGCCTATTGACTTACAGCAAGCCATTAATCATATAGGGGTTGGAATGCTCAGAAGTGGTTTCGCTGGTTCCTTCCTCTGAAACATAGTCTACAGAACCTGGTAATCATTGGCAGTTTCTCATCCAAGTACTAACCAGGACTGACCCTGCTTAGCTTCCAAGATCAGACAGGATCTGGAGCCTTTAGGGTATTTAAGCCCCTACCTAAACATTAGGAAGAACCTTTTTACTGTGAGAACTGTTTGACAGTGGAATAGCTCTCTGGGGAGGATAATGGCATCTTCATCTTTAAACAGAGTTTGAATACCTTTCAGGAGTCCTTTAATTGTATATTCCTACTAACGTATATACCCAGCATTGCCTGGGATTTTATTTTCTCATAGGTAATACTTGTTAGAAAGATTTGAGGTCCTGTGTCTCTAATTCCCCAAACTGTCTTGACCAGTACCTTTATCTGCCTGTAACTTTTCCCCATATTCCCCAATCCAATCTGTATTCAGAGTTATTAACATGCAGAGTTGGGTTCCTCAGGGAGTACACTGGCCTTCTCCTTGCTGCTAGGCCTTGTCTCCATAGCAACTGGCCAGGCCCAAGAGCTCTCTGGCTGAGAATTCTAAAGACCCTTCCCTAAACTGTAAACCCCAGGATTCCATAGAATCTTCACAAGCAGCCAATCATATGAGGTCTTTGCCTGACACAGACAAACAAACAAACCTGACTTTTATATATTAGTAGGTATAGCAGAGGGTTGGACTAGACAGCCATTATGGTCCCTTCCGCTTCTATAATTCTGTGATTCTGCACATTCCTCCCTCTTTCCTCTTTTCCGTTTGTGCTTTGGCATCAGCCTGGAGAACTTGATGTGCATTAAACCAGAATCTCCTGTTTTGGTTGTAATGGGGAACTTTAACTGAATGTGAACCTGGACTTTTGTACCAAAACTGGCATGCGAGAGGAGCAAAGGGAAATCTGCAGTTCCAGCATTTATTTCCAAGCTTTGTGAACAATGAAGCATCTGAAAGTGACTAGTGCCTGAAATGTCAGGAATCAGATGGTACAGTTCCAAGCTTTCCACTAGTCAGAAGGGCGCCATTTTGCATTTATCTGCCATTTGACACAATTTCTTCCTTGCTATCCACTTTTCCTTGATCTTAGCTTGCCTTCTTCAATCTTTTTGGAATTCTCTGTGTTCCTTCTATTATCCCAGTCTTTACCAATAAACAATTTAGAAAAAGAAATAATAACAAAATTACAATAAAAGAAGGAGCTAGAGAACTGACTGTACAGATTTGTGGGCTTAATTTTGCACAGATTGGTACAGACTGTACTTGTGGCCCACCTCTTGTTTTACAGGTTTTTTTTTTCTGGGCCAAAATGCTTTCCCAATTTTTCTAAAAATATAGCCTGGCATCCTGTTGGGCAGTTATGATGTTGTAATCTAGACTTATCACCTCATAACTGTTTTATATTTAATTTTACAATCGTGATGCCATTGTCACAACTGCAAATGCCCCTAGAATCTACCTTAAAAGCCCAGCAGCCATGGGTGAAGAAGCTCTGTGGTGTAATGGAAAGAACACTTAAAGATGAGATGTCCAGCCCCTTCCACCAGTGAGCTGCAATGCAACAGGCAAAGGCAGAGACCTTGGCAGGATCCTGCTGCACTTCTTTATTGTACTGCAGCTCTCTGACAGGAGAGGGCTGAATGCATCACTCTTCAGTGCCCCACTCACTCTGCCACAGAACTCTTTTGCTTGTTATGGCTTCCTGGCTTTTGAGGGTTATTTTGGGGATCGGATTGGGAGACAGGGAATAGCTACAACATCATTGCAATGTGCCCCATGTTGGATCTTAGTCACTGATGTAACACCAGAGTACAAAGGTCTAATAAGATTTTCAAGAAATTATTTGGGCTCCTCCTGTGGTTTTGAAAGGGATTTTAATTCAGCCTTGCAAAACCAAATCAGATCAAAGTCATAGTGAACGTTCACTCTAGCACTGTTTTTATTTCTTTTTCTTCCCAGCAGTGCATAGTCTCCTTGTATTATTTTTCACATCTTCACAGTGTGTTTGCAGTGCCACCTAAGATGCTCTGCTTGAATTCTCACAGTTGCATGGTTACTGTGCAATATTCCTCCAGGCTGAACAAAGAGATGAGCGCTTTTATTCTGATCCTGTTCAGGTGCATTCCCTGACCTCTCCGCTCCTTCTGACCGCTCAGATGCTCTCTCCACTCTCACCCTGACAAATTGATGTTTTCTTTGTAATCTTCCTGAAAGTTCCCTTTCCTCCGCTTGGTATGCTCAACTTGAATGGTCCTATTTTTGCTTTCTCTTTTTAGTGATACAGTCTTTCCTCAGATGCCTTCAACTCCCTGACTTGTAGCACCCCTGCCATCTCTTGGTTTGGCAAGCCGTTGATTCAGAAACTTTCTTCTGTTGATACGTTCATACGAGAAGAAGGATCTGTGTTCGATAGCTCATCTGTGGTAGTCAAAATTGAAAAATACTGCTTTAATACATGCAGTAATCATTACTGCACTTTAAACTGCTCCTTGTCACTATAAGTGGTTGCTGTGTTTCTATGTGGGATCTTTTGATCTCTCCCTTCAAATTGAAGTTGTTCTTCTTCTTATATAGACTATGGCATTTCCGAGTATCCCATGCAAATCAGACAACAATTGCCACTGTTTTTCTGTCACAAAAAGCCCCCACTTAAGCTTGGGAACTTTCCAGAATGATGCCCCATAAATATTAGGGTCTGCTGTTGCAAGATATTTTTAGTTTTCCTATCCACCTGCAAATAGACAGTTGGTATTCACCAGATGTATTCCAGGTGTACTACGTGGTATTAATTTTTAGAGCTTAGCACAAAGCTGTGTGTATTCATGAACATTTTAAATGGGTAATGGATAGTGGCAGCTGGTAGCTCTGATATCAGTGGTGTGGTGAATCTGCTCTGGGTTTTAAAGGCACTATCCACAGTATTGAACATTCAGTCTTTAATGAAACCATCCAACGTTCTCCAAAGATATGTTCAGCACCTTGGAAAGCTGCTTTAAAGTTTGGAATCTGGAACAGATTCACTCTCCCACTGACATAAGAGCCACTGGCCATCACTAGTGGTGGATCTACTCCTCCCCAACACACGTCCTCATGGTGCATTTGACAACCATGCAGGGGTGAATAAAGCAATGCATTTACCTTCCATAATTGTTCTGAGATTCAGATACCTGCTTAATTGTGCTTCTGTTTAATCATGGTTGCAAATTCAGGTTCTAGAATGTAGCTGTTGGAATTCGGTACCTTATCTATTTACTTAAAAGCTCACAAGACTCTTCCCAAATTGTAATTCACCCACCAGGCTGAAAAAATTTCCTCATCCCTTTTGTAGGGACCATTTTAGCCTGAACTGTGACAAGAATCTCTCAGGAGAGATTATATTTTTGAATATGCACCATCTTTGATCCAGAAATATGTCTTCTCATGTAGTTCATAGCCACGTAAAACTAAAGGACATTTTCTGAGGGTCCCAGGACCATTCCAGTCCCCCTTGTACATTTGCAGGCCATGCCACCTGACCTCCTCAAATCTAGGAAAAAATATAGTCCCAATAATGGCAAATCACATTCCCAGAAGCGCCTAGAGTAATTTCTCTTTCAGAACATTTTTGCCAGAAAAGGCATTTTTAAGTAATAGATTTTGAAAAAAGACTTTTTATGGCCCTAGAAGGCTCAAGGAGGGGATTGTCTTTTGGGGGCAAATTGTGTCAACAGAGGCTTCTGACATTGCAGTTTCCTATTCTGGGGACTAATTTTTTTCTACAGGTTGGAGTAAGGGGTATGGTACATATGTATGGCCCATGAGGCACACGTTACTCACCCCAATAAAGAGAAATCTATATCCCCCAAGGAGGCGAGAAGCGGTTTAAACTGTATGCATTATATGCGCAAATAACGATATCAGCCACAAGCAGGCATTTTCTCCAGCTAATGTCAACTGAAAGATAGTTGACTGAATAAAGGCTGATAGCAAATGTGCTTCCTATCCATTACTGTACATATCAGAAAGATTTACTATTTGGTTTAGTTGAATACTTAACAGTCGTCTTCTGTGAAAAATTTGGATTCCTTGGCTTTAGAGGGATAGCAGTCTCAAGAGCTTTGACTCCTTCCAGTTTAGTTCACATACATAGAAGGAAGCTGAGGAGTGGGTGTGGATGAAAGAAACTCAAGCTTCTTGAGCCCTGGTTATAAGAAGTGGAAAAGACATGTTTAGAAGAGGCAATCAAGGCAATAACTTTTTGGCCCTGTGGAAGCAAGGCTCCTTGCCATAGCTTGGTTTGTCCATCTTATGTTTAGTTAGAATTCCACCTGTTTTTCTAACACAGCATAGACTGTGATATGAGACTGTGTGATGCAGCCTTCCTGAAATTCCTACACAGGCTTCCTGTTGGCTCCAGAATCCAGAACAAGCCTTCAGACCTCACCTTGCTTACCCTCTTCACTCTGCTTCGCTATCACAATACATCCTTGCCTGCAATCTTTATTCCTTCAGTTCCTCCCTCTTTCTTCCTCAAAAGACTCCATCTCTTCTTCTAGGCTGTCCCATAAGTTTGGATTTGCCTCCCAACAAACCTGCATGGTGTCACCTTTCTTAAGTTGCTTCAGATCTCTCATGGAAATCTACCTTTTTCATAAAGTCTTAGGCACAAGGGAGCTTTGCCAACCTGGTATACTCCAGATGTTTTGGACTGTGGCTTTCATCATCTCTGATGATCTGGTGATCTGATGATCACATCACAATCACATTATTTACTCTGCTGACACTTTCCAATCCTTTCTTCGATTCTCCTGTGTTGAGTTTTGGATTGTAAACTGCTTGGACTAGAGACCTCTCTCTTTTTCCCTTGTAAACTCCCATGTCCACTGGTGGCAATAATCATCAAAATAGCAGTGCTAGTAGTAACAGCAGCAGCAATAGCTGTAGTAATATGCCCCAGAATTCTGCAGATAGTACTATGAGACTTCAGATTATATTTAACCATTGTTTTGGTCCTCCATGTTGGGAATTAGAGGGTTTCCAGGGTGTTAGCCCTTTGGGGAAATTCTATGAAAGCTAAAGATGTTAAGAATTAGCCTTCTTTTAGCAGAGTTGCAGAAAAAGCATGTCCCAATCTCTGTGGCTTCCCTGAAAGGAAACTGACTTGAAAAGCAAAACAAGGCAGGCAGCTTCAGATTCCAAACTTAGAAGATTTACTAATAAACTTTACAATTACATAAGCATTGGAGAAACTAGACCCTAACTAACTAACAAAAGGATTAGGGAAGATAGTGGCTTCATTCTTAACTCACCGACTTCTTGGTGGAGAGGCTAACATAGCAGAGAGCAGGTGTTAGAAGCAAGATTGCAAAAAGAAGGGAAAAGAAGGAGAGGCATAGTCTCCTATGTAAGACCAATGACTGACTCCAGGGTGTATCCTGGGTCACACAGTCTGGATACCAATCATTTTAAATAACACAGAGCAACAGTTGAGACTTTAGGTGAGAGGCCAGAGGGCTTTTAAATACAAAGGAAAATTAACCCTATGCTAGCTAATCCCCATTTGTCCTATCAAAAGGAGGGAAGGGAAAGCCAGAATTTTCCAACACTCAATGATGTCTTCCACAACAGCTGCAGAGTTGCTAGACTCTATGCATAGCACTAGTTGCTCATGCCCTGTGCTTTTAGTTCCTCTTTTGTGTTTTCAGCACTCTTAAATATCTGTTATTTTAATCTGTGAACTGTTGGATGGTACATTTGTGATCACTATTATCTCCACATCCTGCCTTATCTTGGAAACTAAGCAGGGTCAGCCCTGGATAACACTTCGACGGTAGACTGCTATCAGATACTGTAGGCTGAATTTTAGAGAAAAAAACTGGGAAAACCACTTGTGGGTACTCCTTGCCAGGAAAACCCTGTGAAATTCATGGGGTAGGCCAGAGCTTTCCAAATTGTGTGTCACAACACATTAGTGTGTTGGCTGCAGTGTGTAGGTGTGTTGCACGAATGTAACAAGTGGAGGGGCTGCGTCTCCCACTGCCACAGTGGATCAGACCCAGGTGAAAGGGCTGCCTATGCCACTGCTGCTGCCACTGCCCTGGGCCAAGGAAGACCCTGGAGAACGTGGTGGTGGTGGTGGGCCAGGGTCAGGTGGAGGGGCTGCCTCTCCCGCCGCCACCACCCCAGGCCAAGGAAAGACACGGGCCAGGGCGGTGGTGGGCCAGGTCTGGATGGAGAGGCTGCCTTTCCTGCCACCCCCACCCTAAGCTGAGGAAGACCCCAATGAGGGTGGTGGCAGTGGTGGGCCAGGCTTGGGTGGAGGGACTTCCTCCACTTACTGAATTACTTACTGAATTACTGTGTCACGAAATGATACATGTCTAAAAAGTATGTCACCAACATGAAAAGTTTAGAAAGCGCCAGGGTAGGCATAAGTCAACAGGCAATCTGAGGACACATATTATATAACACCAGAGTAGTCACAACATTTTTCCTGCATTCTATAGCCTGAATTCTATTAGTAGTCTCAGCTCTTAGTAGCCTCAGCTAGAGCAGACTTATTGAACCAATTGTTGAATGTGCAGTTATGTAAATCGCATTGCTTCATTGAGACTACCAGTAGAATTAGATCTGCATTGTCAGGAACCATAAAGTCTTCTTGCTACATTGGCTCACACTGGGTTGGGTCTAGATGAAATAAGCAAATGTAATTCCTTTTGAAATCACTTGTACAAATTAGCCATGCCTTAATTCTCCCTGATTTCAATGGGACTTAAATTTAGTTAATTAACTTTGTTTGGATCCAATAATCAGTTCTATGTAACTGCTCTAAAGAGTTACAAAAGATCTTTATATTCCTATGAAAGTCAATGAAGTAAAGGGTAGCTGAATTATGCTAACTCTACCAAACAACTACTGTATTATTCAAAGATTGTTCTTTTCGTTGGGCTAATAAAAATGTAAAAGCTGGGCCTATTTTAAGAGGAAGCTATTTGCTGGAGCTGCTTGTATTCCTATTCTTTCATTTCTTACCTTTTCAGCATGCTATCAGTGCTCTTTCTCAGAGATGCTTCTTGTCGCATTTAGACAGGAAATATGTCTGAACAATGAAAACAGAGGAAACTCAGATACTTTTCTCTGCTGTCACTCCTGATTGCAGTACCATGGGTTATTAGAAAAGCCATTAGGGCCACTCAGGAGGACGAAGAATTCTCTGGCAGGAAAGTATAGCTTACGGGTACTGAGAAAGTAGGGAATCCCAAATAACACAAAAAGCTCTTGGCAGAGAGGAGATGAATTAAGTTAAAGGCAGCATGAAGAACTACAGAGTGAGAAACAGAGCACAAAACCAGATCAAAAAGAAAGGTTCTCCCATAACCACCAACAAAAGACCAATGGGCCATTACAGGCACAAAATGAAGGCTGCTTCGCTTATGATCCTTTTCTTCTATAAATGTAACATTATCACAGGAAAAAGAATCTATAAGTGTGTTCATGTGTGTTAATTTTTTGAGATTTCATATGTGGCTTTGCCACTGGCAAGGTATGGCTTAGTGACAAAGCATATGCTTTTCATGTGGAAGGTCTAGAAGGCTATAGCTGACCACCTGTTGGCAGAAAAATCTTCTGAGATGCCCCCACACTACAGTGAGTGTGAATAACATTGAGTTAAAGAGGGAGCAACTTGTGGCTCTTCAGATGATGTTGGATTGCATTTCCCATCAGCCTGAGCCAGCACAAGCAATCATGAGGAATCCTGGGATAGACAGTCCAACAACAATTTTGGGAAGGTACATAGTTACCATCCCTGGACAAGAAGGATCAGTGAAATGACTCATGTATAATGGAGTTTCATGTTCACTGCTAGTGGGAAGCTATTATGGATTGTATGTGCTTTTTTAGGATACAAAAATGTTGTTTCTTCAGTGCCCTGACCCAACCTTTTCTTCTGTGTATCATCTGTTTGCCAGTTTGTGGGGCGGGGGGAGAGGTAGCATGTAAATAGCATGACATTTGGTGTCAAGTCTGGAACATTCCCCTCTGAAGACTGCCTGCTTTGCGTGTGGAAGGTCCCAGTTTCAGTTCTTAGCATTTCCAGTTATGGCTGGGAAGGACTTCAGTCTGAATCTCTAGAGGGCTGATGCCAGTCAACAAAGGTAGTAGGCAGCAAGGTTAATGGTCTGACTTGGTATAAGATAGCTAGTTGTGTCTCTTGAGAAGGTGAATGTAGAAGCCTAGAACATCATTGCCAGGAGTTACTAGACCAACAGTGGACAGCATCAGTCATTTTTTTTCTACTCACAAACATAGCCAGTGAAATAGTTCATTAGTAGGAACAGATGGTTGTGTCTGTGGTCACTCAGGGCCAGTGATAGGGAGAAAATGCCTTCTCCACTTAAGGTAGAGACTGAAGGCTCTGATGGTTTCTGTTGGCAGCAGCTGGTGATTCCCACTAGATCAATTAGTGGCCACCATTGTCTATACAGCATCTGAACCTCAGAAGAAGGCATGTCCAGTGCCTAATGAGAGCCTGAGTATTGAACTGGGTCATGAGGAATTCATTCAGGTCATTGAATGGCCATGGGCCAGGTACTCTCTTAAGATTATTACACAGATAAAGGGGGAAGAAGGCACTGAGATCATTAGAAGAAAGGGATATAAATGCAACAAACTATTTATTTATTTATTTATTTATTTATATTTATTTATTCAGTGTATATCCTTCCTTTCTCATGGGAAGGAACCCACAACGGCTTACAAAATTTTAAGATAAAAGTTTAGCTTAAAAACTTATTTTGCAAAAGTTAAAAAAACAAGTAACAATTCTATTAAAAGGCACATGATTAAAATAGTTTAAAATTCATTTAAAACATAATTAGAAAGATATAAGGGGAAAAAATAGAGCACACTGTACTACTGAATGAAAAGGTCTTAGACAGCAGTAAGGAAGAAGGCAGGGAGGGAGCTAACCAGACCTTTTGTGGAAGGGAGTTCCACAGCCTAGAAGCAACCACTGAGAAGGTTCTCTCCTCTGTGTCCTCACCAGATGGGCCTGAGAGGGTGCTGAAACAGACAAATGAGTAAAACAACAGCAGTTATGCCGTCTGTAGAGCCTTCCCTCCAGTAATCCCTAGGGCTCACCATCAAAAATAAAATTAAAAAAAGGCCACAAAGTTTTCGTGATGTGATTGATTATTTTTAATTCTATTTTCCCTCATCCCCTATTTGTGCCCCAAATGACCTATTTTTTCCCCCAAAATTGATGACTTTGGAGGTCTAGGAGTAGTGGTAGAAAAGGGAGCAAGTGTGGTCCTAAGACCATCACAGTTGCTGTCTCTGAACATAAGGATACACCGATTCAAACAGGATTTCAATGATTAATTGGAGGCAGAAAGATTTCTTATGTGTGTGCTGTAGTTTTTTAACTTTCTTGATTTTTTTAAAACAATGTTATACTTTTTTAAAATATTTTAATGTGACAATGGGTTGTGTTTTAACTTTTTATTATCAGGTTTTTAACTAATGTTTTTATCCTTTGTAAGCTCTGTGGATCCCTTGCTGAGAGAAAGGTGGCAAATCAGTTGATGTTTGGGTGAACCTTGGCACAGTTTTAGTAATTTGTTATGACAGTTGTATCTATGATTATGTGCTTTACAAAATCCAAGGGGGTGCTGGGGGAGGAAAAAAAGAAACCTTCCAAACTTGTGAAAATGAATGGTGGAGTTAAGTATTTAATGGCTAAAATGTTTCACTCAAGCTTTTTCCTGTCTCCAGAGTACACATGAACCTCCTACCTGCTGTCTGCCCAAACCCCTGTCAAAATTGTCACAAGCCAGAGATGAAAATGTGCAATACTTTAATGCAGGCAAATGTGATAGATCTAAATGCTTTAGGTTCTTTGGACACACTGTGGTTGCCATCTGTTGCTTAGTCCTAACTAGAGTAGAACCATTCCAATCTCTTGTTGAATGTTGAATTAACATGTAGATGAATCCCACTGATTTCAATGGGTCTGTTCTAGTCAAGACTAATAACAAGATTTAGGCCAACGTGTGTGTAAGGCTGAGAAATGTGACTCCAGAGACTCTGGTGTAAATTGTTTTAATCGTGCAGCTTACTAAGACTACATTTGCAGCTCCTCTGATGCCTCCCAGTTTCCTGCAGTGTTGACCCCTAACCCCATTTCAGCCATCCATTGTGGTTTTCTGCCAGATTTTGGAAGGGACTCCGATAACACCCTGCCACAACCCCTCCTTTTAGAAAGAACAATCAGCTGTGTGATTTGAAATGAGAGAAAAGGCATTTTATAATCAGCAGACAGCCAGAAACTCCCTCTTTTTCTGAACTGGTTTCATTGTCTTCTTCTATCCCTCTCATGGATTGCAGGAGAAGAACTGATGAGTTGCCACTGCCATTGCCATTGTTACCAATGACATTTTTTTCCCCATTGGGAGAATGAAAAATGGGTGCAGCCTGCCAAGGTGGTAAAATTGGCCCTCTATGCCCAGTTAGTGCAGACACAGTGCATTAATTTCCAAAGGCTGAGTCAACCCTTAATATAAATCCCATTTATTCAATTTGTCTGTTCTCGTTGGGGCTAACATTTGGAGTTAGGCCACATTGTTTTGTGACATGATAAACCCTAATGCAGTTATTTCAATGCAGTGTTATTTTTCTGTGGTGTGATTCTTTTTTGGAACATACGGAAAGCATCAAAGTGAGAGATTATTCTCATGGAGTTTTTCTGATGCATTTGGATTTATTATTTTCTCTCAAGAGAGGCTTGTTCACAAACAACATCAGGTCACCACAAAACAAGAAAGGATATGGTAAAAATCAGTGGGGAACTGGCAGCTCTTGCTGGGCTGGACTGCTGTGCCCCCTTTTTCTCTTCAACTACAGAGAAGTGCTTAACACTGATAGCTTCTGCCACTACTACCATCAAAATGGGTGTCTCCTCTGCTGTCAAGTAGAAGCTGAGGGAGAAATCCACAGGAATGTTCTCTCACTGGTATATCCTGGAGACATCTCATGTGATAAATGAGACCTCTCTCTGCAGGGGCAACTCTAACATTAGGCACATGGATGTGCTCATCTCAAAAAGCAGACACTAACCAGGAAGCAACAAGGTGTTAGAGTAGATCACTGTGAGCCCCGCGGTGTGCCCTGCATCTCATAAACTAGCCTAAGGTGTGGTGAATGTTTTCCCATCAACACAGTTGAAGAAAAATCCAACTATCTGTCCATGTGGCTTTTGTATATGGCATGAGTGGGCCTCCATTTTATTCTTCAGCTCAGGCAGCACAATGCCTTGGACCAAACCTATCTCCCATCCTATGGACTAAAATTTTTGATTCAGTAACTACATCAGTGAGGCCAGTTGCTTACCACTTGACTAGGACCCCTTGCACTCTACACAATTATAGCATTATGATGCCAATTTAACGGCCATGGCTTCTGGGGTTTGTAATTTGAGGAGGCACTAGAGCTCTCTGGCTGAGAATTCTGGGTACTCCTACTGAAACTGCAAATTCTAGGATTCCATGGAACCATGGCAGTTAAAGTGGAATCATACCACTATAATTGTGTGAAAGGGGCCCCAGTTGACTACTACTGTTATATTGGCTTTGAATCCCCTTTGGCCAGTAACTTGCCTCTCCCAATTCCCACTACACTACACTGTCTTGCCATCACATTAGCTTATTCACGTTTGTCTGAAGGTGCCCAACCCATGAACTGTGTCAAAGCATGGTCACTGCGAGCAGCCTTAGTCTTGCTCTCCATAAAGTTATCCATGTGGAGTAATGCAGTAGAATGGAGTGTCTTTGCCTCCCCCATCATTACCTGTGTTCTGTGCATAGTCATAGCAATTTATTTGCATAGCTGTCATTTTATAGAATCCTGGGATTTGTAGTTTGGTGACACACCAGAGCTGTCTGGCTGAGAATTCTAAACACCCATTCCTAAGCCACAAATCCCATGAGTCTACAGGTTATTGCCATGAACACTGAAATGAAATCATAGCACTGTAATTGTCTAGTGTGAAAGGGTCCTAAGTCAGAGGGCTTGTTTTGACTAAGAGAGCATCTCATTAGCCCTGCCCATGTAGTTGCTGGATTATCCTTATCAGAGTGTGGGAAGGATCCACAGAAATTGGCTCCTTTTGTAGTAGTTGCCCTCCAGAACATAGTGTTAGACTGAGAAAAGGCAGCATTCCAAGAGCTTTATCACAAGGGTCAATTTGCACAGTAATTGGCTGGCTGGTTTTGAAAGCCCAAATTACATTATGCCTGTGGTTCAACTGGTTTCCTAGTGCTTGTCATAAACACAGATTACAGTTTGGCAAAGGTGGCAGTTGTGCTAAATTACAATCTGTGCTTATGTGAAATGCTTCAAATAAGGGTTTGTTTTGGAACATGGTCTACGAATGAATATGTAGCCTTATTTCTTGAAAAATCAATTTTCCTCTTTACAAATCAGCTGTGTCAAGACCATTTTTGTCTTAAACAAAAACAGTTTGTTTCCAAATTTTTACCTTTTTTGATGCTTTCTGTGTCAGAACTAAGAATGAAGTACTCAGAATTACAAGGCTGTTATTTTACAAAGCAAAACTCAGAATTACTTCAGACTTCTAAAAAAAAATTCTCACAGATTGACACATTATTCAGAGTGGTTGTGACAGGTTAAGTATTGGATATATTTTTCTCATTCCCATCTGTGATGTTATTTACTCTCCTGTACACATTTTAATGTATGTATTTTTCTTTATTAAAATGCAGGTAAATATACACTTGGAGAAGGAAATGGTTATTGATGAGAATCATAATCATGGTACATGAAGCAAATACACCTTGAGATCCTATTCTCAAAACAGTGAATGGGTGTAAGCCTTGTATGTCATATATGAACAGTCTTTATTTGCAAGCAGAAAACAACAAGAAGTTAGCTGCTTGACAGAAGCTGTGGTGCATGTTGGATGCCAAGCCACCCACTTGCACAGGCATTGTGTGAAAGGCTCTTAGTATTAATCCCAGCAGGCCAATCAATGTACACTTTCTACCTTGCTAACAGAATGGCCCCCATCTGCTCCCTTTTCTACCAACTTCTGTGTCTGCTCCTCTTCTTAACTACATCATGGCAAAAATACTCTAAGGGACATTATCCCTTTGTGGAAATATGAGATTCACATATGGCTCATCTTCTAACATAGTGCTTTTCAGGCTGCCTGAAATGAGGTATGCACTTTTTTCCCCCAGTTGTTCCAGGGGCCAGCATCATATTTGTGCCTGTTAGCTTCAGTTGTTTATTTCATTCCTGGAAACTCTCCAAGGACTGACAGCCAATGATTTGGGACCAGCACTAGTCCAGGGACCACCACTTCAAGTTGCACTGCTCTAACACAGCACTAGAGCTGTTGTCCTGTGTCTATTTATCTGAGAGTAAGCCCCATTGACTACAGAGAGACTTCTTGCTAAATAGGCATATGTAAAATTGTGCTGTGCATTTGAACCCATTAGTTTCAGTGCATGATTTCAGTGGACTTACACACATGTAATGCTGTATTGTACTGTAGCCAGTTACTATTGCTCTCTTGCTAATGAAGTGTTGCTGACTAGCTACTGTTAAATTAAATCTCAGTTCTATTTAATTCAGGTGAAACCTTCCTTTTGCCAGTTTTGTTGCAATCATTTCATCTTTTGTATTTGCAGATTGCACTTAGGCCCAGAAGGAATTTCCAAAGCATTTTTTTTGGACATGTGTCCATATAACATTGCTTTCAATTATTTTATTTTCATAGCAAGTCCAGCTGTGCTCTTTTAAAAGGGAACAGGAAGATGAAAGAAGTTAATCCAGTTCTTCAATTAAATGCTCTGTTTATTTGTCCTGACAAACTTTTTGATATCATATTTTTGTACTCCTCATGATGCCCACAAAGTATTTGAGAAACACTAATTTTACACATCTTTGATGGGTTCCCCATAAATTATAAATGTATTCTGAAGATGTGATCATTTAGTTTGAATAAATGTAAAATAATACATTTTGATGCCACCTGTGTTATGTAAGGATTGTGGCTTTGGTTTTAAACTTCTGTAGTCTGAAATACAATCCTGTGTAGGATTTCACCCTCCCCACTTCAACATGGCACCTTTTCTTTTATGAGCTTGTGATGGATCATTTCTTTACGGCTTTCCCCTCAGTTTTCTGTCATTCTCTGATTTTTGCTTACGTGATTCTTATGCACCATGTGTTGTGGCCGAAAAAGAGACGAAGACCAGGTTTCCAGGGAAAAATCAAAAAAGCCTTTTATTGTTAACAATTTACTTGCACAAGGACGACAGCTGTTTCCAGGACTGTCACCCCGATTGATTAAAACGCCTAGACTTTATACCTTTGGTCAACAACGTCAGCAATCAATCACATCTAGAGCTTAGCCCAACCCAGAACAGGAGAACAAAGACTTCAGTTACTAATTGACACAAAATGATGCATATGGCCAAAATGAGGTAGCCAGGGAGTATGACTTCCTTTTAGTTCTCAAACGCCTGAGTGAGTGTTGCAAGACCATTCCTAAAATTGAGATAAGACAGGGACATCTGCTGTTCCACTCAGAAACTCAATTCAGTTCGCTTATTTTCCTATTCAAGTAGCAATTCCCTGGATTTAACCCCTTCATTCCCCCCTTCATGCTAAATTCAAAACTTTGCAATTTCAAGCATGTACTATTTCCTATTTCCTTATAGCACAAGTGATACATAGCAGCAGAATACATAGCAGCATTAGGATTCACTAACACACATTACACGCTGTTCCCAATAACGGAGGGGGTCTGATTTGTGCGTAGAGAGGTTAGCTTCCTGGAGTAACCCCAGCAGAAATCTAGCCCCAATCTTCTATTCCTCAGCAGTTGCTGGGTCTGATGTACGACGCCTGGCAGCCTCCGGAGTGCCAGCTGTATCATCTAGCCCAGAATCCTTCTTTCCTCAGCAGTTGCTGGATCTGACGTGCGTCGTCTGGCAGCCCTGGAGTGCCAGTTGCATTGTCTAGCCCAGAATTCTTCTGACCCCCCTTTTTTGCAATCACCATTTAGGCATACACAACAGCTTTCTCCTTCCATTGACTTGAGCATTACAGATTAGAAAACACTTTAACATGCAGAGTAAAGACAGGCAGATTTAGGAAGGCCATTACGTTAGTACAAAGTACTTCTGCATACAGTGCCTTTACCCATACTCACTTAGGGAACCCAATAATCATGTCCACATGCCTGCAGACCACTAGAATGATCTTCTAATATTGTATATTTCAAAATGTATTTTCCCTTTTTGCATTCAACTCATTTACATAATGACAACAGGTTGTATTTAACCAAAATACTGAGTACTCCTTCACAACTGAAGAGATAGTCTAAACCAGTGGTTCTCAACCTGTGGGTCCCCAGATGTTTTTGGACTTCAGCTCCCAGAAGCCCTGAGCATTGACCATAGTAGCTGGGGCTTCTGGGAGCTGAAGTCTACAAACATCTGGGGACCCACAGGTTGAGAACCACTGGTCTAAACCTATTTCATGCTGTGCTGACAGCCAACAGCGCATCTGCCTTACATGAAAACCAATTCCCTCCATGGGGGTCATGTGTTGTTAGTACTGTACCTGTTGCTTTTATTGTAAATCCTTTTCATTTTGGCCAGCCAAACTATATCAGTTTATGCACCGAGTGAAAAGTGATTCCCTCAGTGGCCAAATCAATTCATCCCAAAAGATGAACCATATACCTATTTACCATTGTAAAAACTGGTTGCTTTCCAGAACTGACTATGGAGGACCAACCCCCCTTTTCTCACACAACTCAATAAAACCAATGCTATAACTGGAAAGAAGTTAACACTGAGACATTTCCCTGGATATGCCTGTTTGCCATATACACATATCTTCCAATCCCTAGTGATAAAATAGGTAAACCAGACTTCCTGCCCCTCCTATACCTGCCTCAACCCATGTTATTGTTTTCCACATTCAAGATCTGATCATGCATAGAATGATGCATGTGTCCCGAGTTGCAACCACAGCATCCTGGCCACCTTTACCACAGTAGCCAGGGAGTATGACTCCCTTTTAGTTCTCAAACACCTGAGTGAGTGTTGCAAGGCCATTCCTAAAATTGAGATAAGACAGGGACATCTGCTGTTCCACTCAGAAACTCAATTCAATTCGCTTATTTTCCTATTCAAGTAGCAATTCCCTGGATTTAACCCCTTCACATGAACATCTGTGTACAGCAGCAGACTAGAGGAATTGTGGAAGAGCTTTCTAGTAGGAGCCTGCATAATAAGCGATTAGACCAGTGGTTCCCAGCCCCCCTCTTTTTCATTTGTGTACCCCTTGGCAACCCATTTCCAAAGATCATACTTCCTCTTCATCACAATCCTTTCTTTGAGCGGGAAAAAGACCCATCAGAAAGCTTCTATGAGCTCAGAGGAGACATCCCCTCGCCAATGGAAGGAAAGGAAGGGTATCAGGCCAGACACCCTTGCCTAGGCCTCTCCATCCCATCATGTCCATTTACCCACCTAGATACTCTCTGCAGTTTTAGGATCTGGTTTGCTCCCAACCAAAGGCATGAGGAGGAGAGACTAGTGCCCTCTCAGGTGAATTCAGGGTGGAACTCCTCATGGAGAGAGTCACAAGGAAGAGGTAGAGAAGAACATGTGCGTGCAAGGTTTGAGAAGCCACCTGCTGTGGGAGGGGCTGGGGTCACGACAACTCAAATAAGCTGTGTATGCATATACATGTGAGAAAGACTTTTTAAAAAGTTTGTGGGCCAATGGCAGCTGGAGGTTCAGCTTCTGTGTCACTCTTCTCTTTATCTCTATTATTTCCCCACTGTCCGTTAAGGACCCAGGACAGGAATGCCAACTCCATGGACAATCAAGAACCTCATCGAGTTGTGACGTCCTTTGAGAATGGCTTATACTTTATACTTTTTCTGCCATTATTCAATTTTTTTTACATACCCCTAAATGTTCTTGTTTGTATCCCCAGGGGTACACATGCCCCAGGTTGGGAACCACTGAGTTAGACCAAGATGAGCAGAGTGTGGGCAACTACCATAATCTCTCATCACTGGCTAGGGCTGATGGGAATAGGAGCTGAGCACTTTCTGAAAGGCTCTGCTTTGCCCACCCTGTGTTACAGGTTTGGACATATGGGAATATCCAGGTTAAAATTTCTACTTAGCCATAAAACCAGTGAGTAGACCTTGAGACAGTATTTGTCTCTCTTTTTAAGCTACCTCACAGGGTTACTGTGAGCACCAAATGGGGAGTAGAAAGAACCACATATACCACTTTGAACTCCTTGGAGAACAGTCAAGATATACTTCTAAAAAACAAAAATTACTAAGTACAAGTAAAATGTGTGTGCATATGTGAGGGGGAAGAACCCCACCTTATTTAATTTCCCTATCATTTTTCTTGCTAGAACTTGCTTCTCAGATTTTTCATTTGGCATGACATTAGAAATGTGTATGGAAGCTTTGTCTTAATTTAATTTAATGCTTCACTTGGTGACAAAATGAAAGGCCCTTGGCTATTCTTTCACATCTTTAGCTCTCCCCACTTCTCCCTCTAGACCTCAGAAGACTTCCCTTTGGCCGTGCTGAGAGCTTCCCAATTAATATCAAGCTCATTCTAGAACTCTGCTGCCTGCCTTTTTTGCTGTGATAGCTGCATTTAATTTGCCATGGGGAAAAGTGTTTCTTTTTGTTGAGGTGATGGTGGTTTGTGATATAGTTAGAATATAGAAACATAAGAAGAGCCCTACTGGTCAGGCCAAAGGTCAAACTAGTCAAGAATCCTATTTTCTATAATAGCCAAATGTAACAATTCCAGGGCCCTGGTCCACTCAGTTCCCAGACTCAGGGGTCTGCCTAAATGAAACATAGTCACAGGTGCACCAAAGCAATGGTTCGTTGATTATATGGAGGTACAAAGTGGAATGCAGCAATAAAACCCAAGGAAGAGGTACAGTTAGCTTACCTCACTTAACTGATCAAAGCAGTTGAAAGCAGCTGCTATCCACCAGGATCCCCACAATGAACAGCATTTCATCTCAATGGACCAAGGGTTTTTTGGGCTGGATTATAGCCAAGGGCTGTTACCCTAAAAGGTTGGGGACTGTGAAGTCCTCTGGCAGTGCCAGTGTCTCCTTAGGATTTGGGGAATTATTAGCTCAAAGGAGGCCTGTGAGAAGAGGGTAATAGCAAGATCTTTTCACCTGTGGATATCAGTACTAAATGTAAAGAGGACTCCAGTTAAAAGTTAAAATAGTATTTTATAGGAAATTAATAGACACATACCAACAGTCAAGCAGTCTCACAAACCATGCAAGGCTATTGAAGGAAAAAATGAGAAAGGTTGAATAGAGAGAGATTTTTAGTGAAAGGGATAATATGTACTAGTCCTGAACCAGACGATCAAAGCAAGATGGCTCAAACAAGAGTTTGGAGGCAACATGGAGGAATGGGGGTCTAGGGTGCAGTGTGATACCAATATGCTATGTGATACAAATTACCTGGGCTGGAGCTAGGGCTTTTATACCCCATCTCCCACCTTGAAGGGATGTATGTTAATTGCTTTCTGGCAGAGTAAGTCAAGGGGTCTTGCCTTAATGTTTGGTGACAAAGCATTGGCGGGAGTCATGACACTCTCTTAATGTTTTGGTCAGGTAAGTTGAATAGGGAAGATTTCTGTAGGATATGCTCACACCAGGGGTGTTTGACTGCTTCACCTGGGCAGTTTTGTATTCTGTTGTATCTGGAGGTCAGGACTTTGAGAGTATTATCCCAAACCCATTAATGTCAGGGGTTTCCATCTAATCCTCTTGAATTTATGACCTAACCATGCTGACCTAGCACACACTTGCAGCAGGAGTCCTTCTACTGTGTGTTTCCCAGCCATAAGTGTCTAGTTTTATATGAAAATGATATTTCTCACCAATAATACTATCCAGCAGGACAGGGGTTGTAAGATGTGGTAACAGTGCATCCCCTCAGAAAGGACCAATTAGCTGATCTTTCTTGGCCTTTAAATACTCATTCTCCTTTATTCTTGAAGGTGCTGACATTTTCTTAAAGGAAGGAGGAGAAATCATCCCATTCTTAACTAACAAAGGAACAGCTTCCATTTAAAATGGAACATTCTCCTCTGTCTCTTCAATATGAGCTTACCTTGCTCCGTAACTACTGAAAACCATACCATCATCACCACCACCATCATCATCATCAGGCCTAATTTGATTAACTAGAAAATTCCCAGTTACTATATTATGCATCCTTTAGGCATATAAACATATGTGTAGGATGAATTTGAAAGCCAATTCCAAACCCTTACACCAACTAAATACTTCTGGGAATGGGACACGAGTGTAATATTCCTTTCCAAGAATTACTGGTATACAATGTATTGCTTTGTACTAGCACTTAACGGAAATGTAACTCAGTGATCAATAAAGAGGTTCATGGTCTCACTGGGATGCTAGCACAGGAAACTATATAATTTATGGGGTGGGGAGACAGGTTATAGAAAACAACCAGAGCTCAATGGAAGAGCAAACACTTTACATACAGAAGGTCCCCTGAGATTAATCCCGAGCATGAGCTCTTTAAAGCTTTTAGGTAGCAGGTCTGAAAAGATAACTGCCCAAATATCATAAGCAGAGTAGACAGAGGTGGAGTCGATGGAACAGAGGCTCACTTGGTCGTCCCTCTCAGTTGTTTAATCCAGGGATAATAACTACATATGAGAGACAGTATGTGTACTGGTTAGAACATTGGTCTGACACTTGGCAAATCCAGGTTCTAGCTCTTACTGATCTTTGAAAGTTCCTGGGTGGGCTTGGGTTGCTTATTCTCTTTTGTTGTTGCCATGTGCCTTCAAGTCATTTCCGAGTTATGACAACCCTAAGGCAAACCTCTCACAGCATTATCCTGGAAAAATTTGTTCAGAAGGGGTTTATCCTTTCCTCTCTCTGAGGGTGAGACAGTGTGACTTGATGAAAGTCACTAGGTGGGTTTCCATGGCTGAGTGGGAATTCAAACTGATCCATGGTGAAAGTGAGCACTGTGCTAGAGCACCTTACATTTCTCTTAGCTGTGGGTTGGCAGCTTCAAGCTACCCCCCCCCATTTCTTAGGTTTTCTTAAAAGGAGCTTGGAATCATTTTTATGTTAGAGAAGTTAGAAAATGTCCCTACTGTAAACTGATTTCATAGAAGCATCGTAGAAAAAGATGGTTCTATTATTATGATCTCAATTTGTACAGGCGATCCAGTGGTTTTGAAAAAATTTGTCTGTCTGATTGACTGACTGACTTTCACACAGAATACTGTGCATTGTGTGCCCCCTGGGTATGTTTTGTTGTGGATGGATGTTTTTGGTGCTCAGAGTGAATGATGTTCTTTCTATCTCCCACTCCCACCTTTGTATCTTACAGTTTTCAGAGAAGTGTAATCTTATCCCATTAAATACTCAAGAGCTGACCAAGACATGATATTCTTGTTTTCATTTTTAATACCTGTCTGGTCTTTATTGCTTCCCCTTTATCTTATTGTCCCTGGCTTGGAAGACTTTTGAGCCTGTTTCCAGGAATACAGAAGACACCACCAGACTGGAAAGCTGCCAAGCTGCCTATCTGTTCCTCCTTCAAAATGTAGATAGTAGTTCCAACATATTTATATAGCTGAAGGAGTCCCAATAGTTTGGCACCTAAATGGGGGGTACCTCTTGTGAAAAGTTACATTTTAAGGATGGATGCTTCATTGTTAATTTTTTGTCTTTAAATGGGCCATCGTTTCTGTTGGGAGATGAGATGCAAAAGCAGAAGAAACTGGAAACATCCACTAAAACCAGATGTAAAGAACCTACTGAGTCTCAGGAGGTATATGAAAAAAGGGGGTTTACTACAAATTAGCCCAACACATTTCAGTCAAGAAATATTTGTATGACCTTCTTTAGTAGAAGGGAATTTGCAAATCAACTTTCAGAAATTTCTTAAGAATATGTGTCTGGCTGCTCTTTTCCTCTGTCTGTAGGCAAGCAGGCGCAGTTGCATCCCAGAGGTAGGGTTCTCAGCAGCTTGCTATCTATAGCTATTTACATATGAAAAGTACTGTCCCTTCCCATTCACATTCATGGGTTTGATTAATTGATTGTTTGTGAGGTGCGTGAGTCTGCCTCCCCCCATCATTCTCCTCCTCTCATTCCCTCATTTTTTACCGAGTGCAGAGAAGGAAGGCAAGCACCCAGACAAAAGGCAAGGAAATGAAAGGGAGGCTCAGAGCTCCCCTCCAATTCCCTTGCCTCCGGCCCTGGTGCTGAGAACTCGCCCTGAGGCAAAAGGCAAGGGAATGGGAGGGAGAAGGCTCGTGTCAACCTTCCTTCCCCCTCCTGAGCACCCCCTCCCGTTCCCTTGCCTCTGGTCCCAGTACTGAGAATTCACGCTGAGGTAAAATGCAAGGGCAAGGGGGAGAGGCTTGTGTGAGCCTTCTTTCTCTCCTCAGGAGCTCCCCCCTATTCTGTTGCATCTGGCCCTGCTTCACAAAAGTCAAGGGAACGGGAGAGGGGATCCCCATCAGGGAATGGGAGGGGGATTATGGAGGGGAGTTACTTGTGGTTTTTCCACTTTTGTGAGGATTCTGCGCCCTGAAACCTCGTGGAAGTGGAGGGGCCACTGTTTTACAAGTGACTAATTTGGGCAAGAGTAACTGCATGCAATGATACTTGACATATATTTGCATCTGCATTGAGAGAAGAGTAGGAACGTATTCAGCCGTCTTCTGCAAGACTTGTGCTAAGCCATCTTCTACATTCTCTATTCTAGGCACATACACATTTGGTCTGTGTCCATGTATGTGTGGTTACTCAGATTGCTCCTGCATAGTAGCGTATGCAGTGGCATATTTTGAAATCCATATGCTCATTATGACAGTCTTATTAGGTGCCGCCCTCATGGAAGGTCCAAAAATTATAGGCTGCTGTGTTGATCCAGCTCAACAGAAAGGTTTTAAAAGTAGCACTCTTCTAGAAGGTTTTTTGTAAAGCTAAAGGTACTTAATTGCCCACTCAGTATCAAGCAATCTTGAAATATACATATTATTCTAAAGCAACCTGATCCTTTCTGATCTTGGAAGCTAAGCAGGGTCAGCCCTGGTTAGTACTTGGATGGGAGACTGCCAGTGAATACAGGGTAATGCATGCTATATTTCAGAGTAAGAAAGTGGCAGAACCACCTCTGGATATTCCTTGCATAAGACAACCGCATGGAATTCATGGGATTGCCATAAACTGACAGGCAACTTGAAGGCACATAAACACACACATTAGAGATAGCTCACAGCCATATATTGTTGCTGAGAAAATCCATTCTTTTTCTTTGCTTCTTGCCTCAGAGAGAATAGGGAAGCAAAAGGATGTGTGGTTATCCAATAGGATCATTGTCACTGCTGATCAATTAATAAATCCCAGAACCTTGGTCCTGTGAGCTTTGACTTCACTACATCATTGTGCATACATTGCATACTGCATGTGTGAAAAAAAAAATTGGATCTCTCCTTTGTTTCTCCATACAAGCTGATCCAGTAGAAGACATTCATTGTACTAACGGTATTTCTCTGTGTGAAAGATCTTCATGGACATCCAGAGTGATAGCTAGATTGAGGTGGAAAACATTTAATGATCAAATACACAAAAAGCTAAAATCTTAGCACCACCATTGATTGGATAATGTTTTTTGCTTTTTGTTCTAATCTCTACACTGGCATATGTGCTTGCAAAGGCATCACAAAGTCATCAGACTCTCATCAGAGTGGCATATTTGACATTTAATAGCACTACAGTTTATTGTATTCATTTGATGTAATAGTTTTGGAACTGATACAATTGATTCAAAGCACTTAGGTGCTGGTAGACCAGATCTTAGACTTAATATTTCACTGATTTGCCAGTCACACAAACTGATTTGCACTAACAAACTGAAGTAAACCCCACCCTTTGAAGGTTATGGTTGATTATGAAAGAATAATAAGTAATCGTCACAATAATCATGGAAATAAACAGAGGGCATATTTAAATTCAGCATGGGTTTAGGGAAAGGTAATAATGCATGCCAAAATCATCATTTGTGGTTAATGTGGTTATGTATTAAAGTTTTATATCTGTAAGTGCAGCATATTCACAGTTTAGTCCCTGGTAGGAAAGCAGTAATAAAAACAGTGTTTATTTAAAAAGGCTATTAATTTAATTGAGCTACTAAAATAGAGCTCTGTGCATGTTGGGCAGAGGGAGACTGTAGGAGTTTCATTTACAAAATAATGGCACTGTACAATATTAATTAATGCATTTTATCAATGAAATTTTATAGCATGTTCTATAATTTGCCTATATGCAGGAGCCACTTAGTTTCCAGTGAACTGTTCTTCATCCTGGAAGTAAAACAATGCAGCTATGCTACATTAGTGCTGCCCCAACAAGCCTGTTAATAATTATATTATTTTGATTATTGCAGCTGCTGGATGACTGGATTCTTCTTTGTGGTCTTTGCAGTTCTAATTAAGATCTGTGAATGCACTGGCTGGCCATGTTATTTATTTATTAGCTACACTTATGTCTTACCTTTTTTATAATGAAGCCAATGTCCTGCAGAAGAATGTCCTTCTCTCTACCCTTATCCTTGTCAGAACCTTATGAGGCAGGTCAGACGGAGAGAGGTTGACTAGCCCAAGGTTACCCAGGGTTTAAGGGTTTAGTGGGAACTTGAACAGGCTTTTCCAAGTCCCAGCACAACACTTTAACTGCTGTATTGCACTGGCTCTTGTAGAACTTCTCCATGCTGTTTTTCCTTGGCATCTCATCTGTTGAGAATTTACATGTGAACATGGAGACTTCATTAGCCAGCCACAAATTTTTATAAAATCATGATCTGTCCTTTATGTCAGATCCACATTTGAAAATGGAATTTACTCTCATCATCATCACTGCAGTCAGCTCTCCACACTTGCTAGGATTATGGGCTCAAGACCCCTGAAAAAGTGGAAAAATATCAAATATCAAAATGTTTGTGGCTGTGGGAAAAGAAACAAGGCATAGTAGGCAAAACAGGCTCTCGGGGTCCAAATCAAGGCAAGGAAAGGAAAGAGAAAGGGAGCAGGTTGGCACGGTGGTCCTAAACTTCCTATCTCTCACCCATCTCTTTCCTTGGGTGTGGAGGGAATTGGGAGATGATTTCTGGTGCCAAAAGAAATGGGCTGCAAGCCGTCATTAGCTGGCCAAGAAGAGGAGGAGAACCAGAGGTGGATTTTAAAGGGCTGCGTGGTCTGATCAGAGCTGCTGAGAGGGAAGGTTCCCCAGAAGCAGGGCAGGGGTTGGAGAAACTGTCAAATAATCAAATCTGTAAAGATGAAGCCTGGAAATGTGGAGGGCTGATTGTACATTATGTCTTAGAATTTCCCTGATCTAGAGTCCAGTATGTGCCCCAAAATTCATGTGCAGCTCTAGGCTGATCTGTTCATGTCAGACAAGAGAATAGTGTCCGTGGAACGCTTTCTTCTATGGAAACAAATGCTCTTAGAGGTAGTGGGGCACCATGTTTTCTCCAAACTTCTTACTCGTGTACAAAATGGCTGACCCATGACAGATGTCTTCAGGATTAAAGATCCAACTTTTTCCCCTTTAACCATGCTAGTATCCCTGCAATATTTTTTAATCTTAAAAAAATAGCAATGCATCCTTAAGACTAGTTTTCAAAGGCAAAAGTATTACTTTTCTTGTCTCTGCAAACAGCTGTGCAAACTTTTTTTAAAAAAAAATCTTGTTTTTGAACGTTGATTTCTGCTAGTGCAAGTGACTAGTCAAATGGTATGCAAGGAAGACTAAGAAACTATGCTGATGAGACAGCACAGCAGTCCTTAGTTTGCCCATTGCTCCATATGCCAAAGTATACAATAGAGGGAATTTGGAGCACAGCAATGGGAATGCAAACTCTCTTCCAGACACAAAGATTGCTGTTATTCCTCATGGATCCCTTCAGTATGGGGGTCTCTCGACTTGATACCAAACATGATGATCAGAGTTAGTTAAATATGTATTACCCAGTTTTGACTAAAAAAAACTGTGAACAGGCAGATTTTCATCTTCACAAAATAGCATTTCTGATCTAGCAGTTTTCTGCATATACAGTTTCATCTTCAAATCTGTCACCATCAAAATTACCCAAGGAGAATATTCACACTGACAAATTGAATTGTCATGCACATTTATAAAATAGCCACAAAAATCTGTTCATATTTGAGTAGTTTCTTTACTGTCTCCTAGGTGTCAATGACTGAACGACTCATGGGGATTTTGGAAGCTGTGAAGCCATGATAAGCTCTCATATCAAAATGTGTTAAAATTTTCTTAAAAGTTTTTGCAACACCATTTTCAGTTTGTAAATCCATGTTTCCAAATGGGTGACTGTTTCTCACCCCTTTGGCATGCCAGTCTTCTAGCACATTCATCTTTGGGCAAAGGGCTAATGCACCTCTTTTTTCCTAAAGCAAGTGTGGAAAATATAGCCATCCAGTTGTTGTTGACTATTTCCATCATGGCTCACCACTAACCAGGCTAACTAAAACAGATGAGGATTGGAGTTTAACAACACCTGGAAGGCAACAAGGTGCCTTCTCTAGTATAAGCTTCCTGAGGCCTGCCTTTCAGATTTTTGCATCCTCAGTTTCCCCCCTTGACTTGGAAACTCCCATGGCTGTAGACCAGGGATAGGAATCCTGTGGGTGTGTTGTAAATGCATCCCTCCAGTGCTTTCTCTGTTCCCTGGGTCCCCTCTTGGGCTTCCCAAAGCCCCAGTGTTGTAGTTCCTGCGGATTTATAATATGCTCCAGGAGCTGATAAAGAGTATTTACATGGGATACAGTCATTGCATACAAGGGTGTCTGTTCATTCTTTTTATTTATTGTGCTGTATTTGGACAGATCAGTCAGAGCTAATCCAACTAAAACTAGTCATGCTTAAATCTCCTTATACTTAATGAAGCTTAAGCTAGTCACATCGAGTTGGAGGCAGTCATAGCCATACTTAGAGCATACTCATTGAAACCAGTGTGACTTCTCAGCCTTTACTTGCTTCAACCCCATTTTTAGTAAATACACTGTAAGTATGACAATGGCCATTTCCACACTAGACTGTTATAGTGCTATTATTCCACTTTCAACATCGTATGGAATCTTGGGGTTTGCAGTTTAGGGAGGGGCCTTTGAATGCCTCTGCATTCTCAAAGGCCCCTCCCTAAACTGCAACCCCAGGATTCCATAGGATGTTGAAAGTGGAATAATAGCACTATAACAGTCTAGTGTGGAAATGGCCTAAATCTAGGTCTAGCCCAATATTGGCAAGGAAGCAGCAACTCACTCTTCTCTCTTGCCTCTTGGTATACATTACAGATATACAGCTAGTCTGTACACACTGTTTTGCTGAGTAATTATTCTATTATCTGCATTCTACTTATGTTTTTCATAGGGAGATATTTGACTCTATTGTCAAGTGTGAGAGCCTCTCATATATTGATACTGAACACAAATTATCAAAGTAGCGAAGAGAAATAAACAGCTGTAAGTGATGTCTCAATCCATCACCTGCAGTTCCTCTTTCACTTAGGTAGTTATATAACATTGCATTTCATTTTATTTGGAATTCAAAGAATCCCCCCCACACTATTTGGTCCCCCACCAATGTCTTCATGGAATTCTCATGCCAAAACCTCTATTGTGTTTAATGGATTGTCACTGTCAAAACAGTGTCACACTGGGTGGAGGAAAATGGGCCCCTTTTTGAATAGGCAATAGCTGTCATCTCTTTGCTTGTTAAGACAGAGTGTGATGAAACTCTCCTATCCTCTTTTGTATGTGACTTATTACCAGTCCTCCTCCAATGATAAGATATCTGAGTCATTTCTCTGTCAGCTGACACACACACAAAAAGTGAAATTATGCATTGTTCCAAACAACTTTAGGAGTTTCTGTTTTTGGAATAATCACATCTTTTGTGGAGACATGTTATCATTTTTAGAAACATTGTGCATTCTGCATAGAAAGCCACGCTGAACCACTGTGATTACAAGAAAGAAAGGAAGAGAGAAAGCCTGCAGGTTGTGTGCTTCTCGTAATCTTCGCCGTCTGACACAGTCTGAAGAAAAAGAAGGTTGCAATCAAAAATTTGGCTAGTTATTTTTAATTCAAATGTGGAATTCAGCTTTCCCCAGTTCTTTAAATTCTTGTAGAAGCAGCAGCAACAACAAACAATGCTTAATGCTAATAGTTTTTTTTACATTGCAATTTTTAGCATGCTCATCCTCCCAAAATAGCTTGCAAAACACTTGGCAAAACCATATAATAAAAACAGTATTTGCTGCAATTATGTAGAACCCCCCCCATTAAATAGTCTGAAGTAATAACCTGATAAAACTATTATTGAAGCACAGCGTCATGACATTACCCAAAAGGAAAACAGACAAATAGGTTTCTTGGGCAACTTTGAAAGTCATTAAACCATACATATTTTCCCCCATTCCCCATTCTCTTCTTTCCTTGGGTTTCATCAGAATAGCTCAGTCAGTTAGTGCCAGACTACCCTAGAAAGTCATAAGGTATGACAACAAATTCACTCTCAGTTATTCTCAATTCATTGAAAATTTATTTTTTTCTTTTTAGGGAAAATGGGCATTGTTAAAATGCAGGACTTTTACTTGTGACTGTTGTTTTAAAATATTTGCTGGATAGTATTTTACATTAGTTACTTAGTTAACTATACTTAACTAACTAACCTCTCCTGACCCAACCCACACAAATCTGACAGAAACATCATGCTCTCCTAGTCTAATCGCTGACAAAATTGACCTCCTTTTCTCCATGGCAATTGATGACTGGTAAAGTAGGTTGGGATGGAGTTATGACCATGTCTATAGTGTCACAAATGTGATTAAGTAGTGATTGTGAATACAGAACAATTAAGGTAACTGTTCCACATTTACGAGCAGTACTTCATTATGGTTGTGACACTATTACCACAATTGAAATTCCCTCACAATCTGTTTTACTGGGAATCAGTTGCATAGGAAGAAGGAGGTCCATTATATTGATGATAGGAGCATGAGTGAATGAGCTTTTAATCAGGCTTGGTGGTATCTGGTACGGGGTGGCGGGTTACTTTGTTAAGTATAAATTAGCTAATAAATATCAGATGCTATAGGCTATTTTTTTCTTTTTTTAAGGAAGAAACTGACATAACCACCCCTGAGTATTCCTTGCCTGACACAGTATTCCTTCTTGACACAGGAATTAAATATACTAAGGTCTTCCTGCACCACACTGTGATAGTGCTATTATTCCACTTTCAGCATCCTATGGAATCCTGGAGTTTGCAGTTTAGGGAGGGGCCTTTAGAATTCTCAGCCAGAGAGCTCTTTGGCCTCAGTAAACTACAAATCCCAGAATTCCACATGATGTTGCAAGTGGAATAATAGCACTGTAACAGTGTAGTGTGCAAAGGCTCTAAGTATACTAGTTAAGGATACTTAAGGATACATTACCAAATAGTCAATGTGGAATAATGACCAATGCTTTTAATTGGTTTTAATTTTACATTGGTTTAATTGCTTTTTAACTTTTACATGCTGTGATATTTTTGAACTGTGTTTGTTATTACTCATGTAAGTTGCCTTGAGTTCTGAACAGAGGAAAAGGTGGATATGAATACATATAACAACAACAACAACAATTTTCCAAGTGTAGATCAGTACTTAACCAATACAACAGAAGAGTTGGGGAAGTGTCTAAGTTCTCAAAAATAGAATCTTTTTTTAAAAAATTTTTAAATTTATTGAAAAAGTAATATAAAAATTACAAAACAAGCCTATAAAATACATATTACCCTATAACCCCATAACACACAAACTTTACTTGTGCCACATTTATACAACTAAATCAATATAATAAATTCATTCATTCATTCCTATCAAATCCTACCACCCAATTTCCCCCACTTCAAATTTTCCATCATCCCTCCCCCCTTCTGAAACTCAGGGTATTCTGCTACCTTATCTATACTTTCCTTCTTTAACTTAGATATAGTTCATAAATTTCTTACACCTTTTATTTCATTTCTCGAACCATATTACTTGTTCCAAAAATAGAATCTTAAGGTAGAAAAAGTAAGTGAGTGAAAAGCAAATACACACCTCATTGAGGATTGAATGTGTTGAGGCCTCAGAGCATACGCAGACTCTTAGGCAGTTCCACAGGAGGCGAGTGAATCACTCTGTGCCGTTACTCACCGCTTCTTCTTGGCTCAAAGCAACGCAGACTCTCCCTTAAGCCCTTCTGCAGGGCTCCTCTGTTTGTTCCAGGGCGATGCGGAGCAGTGCGAGGTCTTCAGATCCGCACTGGTGAGGCTTCCAAAATGGAGGCTTCCGGTTGTTTGGGGATCCGGACCAACTGCTGAAGCTAGCCACGCCCACAGCCTGCCCTCCGCTGATCGCAGGCTTTCATTGGTGTGAATCTGCGCATCTGCACAACTGAGCAGGAAAGAAATGACTGGGTCCGGAAAATTGAAAGACCGATTTTTTCCAGTCTTCACATAGCGTGCTGGAGGACCACTTGGGAGCGATTTGGATCAGACTTAGGTGTGGAACTAAGGTAAATAGTCTGAACCTAGTCCGATCCAAGGTGCAGATGACCTCCGTGACAGGATACCTTGACCCGTGTTAACTTCCCTCTGCGGAAAGGGCCTTAGAAAGATGGAAAAAAAGAAAACCAGAGTGTAGAAAGGGAAAAGAGAATGGACTGTCATTGAAGATGGCATGGCTGATGGGCTAGCAGGAATCCTGAACGAGAGCATTCTACATAGCAATGTTTATATGACAGTTGTGTTGTTGGAAGAGCAAAGAGTCCCCAACAACCAGAAATCGCCTTCTCTGAGGCTTGTCCTCGTCTCCTCGATGAGCATGTTCCACTAGGACTGCCTGGGCATTCTGTTGAGGCTGGGAGCATTGACCTAGTTCCTGTTGCTGAAGTTGGATTTCTTCTTGTTGACATTCTGTTCGCTCCGCATGGCGCTCCTCATTGTTCGTAAGGCCAAGAACTTTGAAGCGATTGTGCAGGTGAAAAGTCTCTGTTGCTTTCCTGGTCCTTCTACTCCTCCATGTGACATTCGCCCAAGCCTCCGTTTCCTGGCACAGTGTGCTAACTTGCTGATCTGGCAGCTCCTCCGTGCATTCGGTCTTCTGGAAGGTCCTCTCTGCCCTATCCAAAAACTCCTCCCCTTCCCTAATAAGATGAAGTTCAGAAACTCGTGCCTCCAGCTGGCGCATCTTCTCTTCCAAGAAGGTGACCAGTTTGCACTTGGTGCAGGTGTACCCAAGAACATCTTGTGGCAAGAAAAGGAACATGCCACAAGTGTTACAGGTGACTGCGGTAGCTCCCTCACCTTCCATTCTTGAAACTAGAGAGAGCAGTACAGTACGTAATTCTAGAAAGAATAACTGGGTGTACAAGCTACGTCTACTCTACCGAATGCCAAGGGTTAAAGTTGGAGGACTGATATTTTGTTTGTTTGGACAACCTAAGTTTGTTTGGACAACCTAAGCCTTTCACAAAAACATGTGTTGTGCGCCCCCCCTTTTTTTTTACAGAAAACAGAGATCTATGCAGAGTATACTGCTTTGTGCACAAAATGTTTTTCTACCCAAACTTTTTTTCCCCAAAATGTACATTTGTTTTGTACAAATGTCTTATTTTTGAAACAGTCTTAAAAAAATTTACTGAATTATATAGCATCTTACACTATGATTAGTTTTTTAAAGATCATAGCCATTATGCTAGTAGCAATAATTTTCTAGTAATTGCTTTGTCCGTGGATCCAGGCCATATTGGATATAATTAAAACAATGCATAAACATACTTCCCTCCATTACTTTCCATTATGGCTGTGGAATTAGTTAGGAACTAAAATTTGTATGTAGCCATAAATCATTTGAACAGATGCCAGTGGCCTGTTCTTCAAACATCAACTTCCTGCTAGCAGAAGTAACAAGTATGTTGGCTACTGCATATTTGGAAAGACCCTGTTGCATCCCTCATAAATAAAAACAGAAGCTTCCAAAAAGCTGGATATTGTTATAATTATTTGAGTTTACCCTACTGTTTCTACAAGGTGCTTGGAGTGATTTATATGATTTCCAAATTTTTGAATTTGACCATTTTTAAAAATTTAAAGTGGAGAAGATGATTTATATATAACGAGACATGGCATTCATTAGAAAATATGGAGAGGTAAGAGACCGATTAGAGAGCCAGTGTGGTGTAGTGGATTGAGTGCTAGACCATGACACTGGAGTCCAGGGTTCAATTCCTTGCTCAACCATGGAAACCCACTGGGTGACTTTGGGCACATCACACACTCTCAGCCCCAGAAAACCTTGTGATAGGTTTGCCTTAGGTTTGCCATAAGTCAGAAACGACTTGAAAGCACACAACAACCACCAGAGACCCAGTGCAATTGACACACACCATAATAGAGTCACTGACACAGACATACACTCTATGTGTAAACTTATATACTATGCTCTGGGCCCTGAGATAAGACATATAAAAATGATTCATTAGCAAAGATGGATTTTCATTAGTTTTTGAAATGATATCTTTGAACAAAATATATGTTCTTATTAATTTGTTTGTAGATAATACAAGGAATCAAGTTTTCCTCTACTCCTATGTATTTCTAAGTTGAAATTTTAATTAGTATAGGAAGCGATCTATTTATCAGTGGATGTGAATACATTTTTTACAAACATAAACGTAAAAAGAAAAAGAACAATTGCTTCATTTCCAGTTTCTTTGCCCACATAATGAAGTTTTTATTTATGTATTTTTAAAACAAAATTATCTCTGTTCCCAGCTATAACTCTGAATGTAGCATCTCCTGTCAGACTGAGTAATAATCCCATTCTTCTAAAGATTTTATTGAGTGCAGTTTGTTATTTTTATGAAAAATTATGTGTATCTGTGGTATGCATTGATATCAATTCAGCATTACAATTCAGAGAGTTGCTACACTGTACAGAAAGCATTGGACAATGGTGGGAGGGGGGTTTTGTCAAAAGGAGGCACAGTGTTAGAGTTGCAAACAGCATTTCTGCTCTTTGTGCGTTTTCCTTAATCCCTTGGCTCATTATGATTTTATTGCGGAAACAGTTAAGTATTTAGATACCATAATTGCCACTGTGATTTTGCCAGATACTATCCTGCATTCAAATGAGTCATCCTTGAATTGTATATAGAATCATAGAATCATAGCCCCTTTCCGCATCTTACTTTTTCGTGTAGGTGGGGGGTGGCGTTCGCACGAGCAGCCTCTTGCGCGATGCGCTCTCTTTGCTGCTCCTTCATCCTGCAGCTGGCTTGCCGGTCGCGCGAGTGCCGCACGAACGCCCTGCCCCTTCCTACCGCAGCGCAACCTGGGAATTGCAGGCTAGCGCTAGGGCAGGAAGTGTGACGTACCGCAACGCAGGAAAGTGCGTGCGAGCCCCGGGAGCCTTGTGCGACCATGCAGCATTTTTGGCTTGAAGCCAGAAATTAAAGAATGCGTGCGCAGTTCGTGTTAGGCTAGTGAGCGTCGCATAAATGGGAGTGCGTCGTATGGACCGCCGCTCCCATTTACGCGACGCTCAAGGGGCCCTATCGCAAAAGAAACTGTGCAAAAAGGGCCATAGAAATGTAGAGTTGGAAGAGACCACATGGGCTATCCAGTCCAACCCCCTGCCATACAGGAACACCCTCAAAGCACTCCCTACAGATGGCCATCCAGCCTCTGCTTAAAAACCTCCAAAGAAGGAGACTCCACTACACTCCGAGGCAGCATATTCCACTGCTGGACAGCCCTGACTGTCAGGAAGTTCTTCCTGAGGTTCAGGTGGAATCTCCTTTCCTGCAGCTTGAATCCATTGCTCCTTGTCCTGGTCTCTAGAGGAGCAGAAAACAAGCCCTCTCCCTCCTCTACAGGCCATCCCTTCAAATATTTAAACATGGCTATCATGTCCCCTCTTAACCTTCTCTTCTGCAAACTAAACATCCCCAGCTCTCTAAGTCTGTCCTCATAGGGCATGGCTTCCAGGCCCCTCACCATTTTGGTCGCCCTCCTCTGGACTTGCTCCAGCTTGACCATGTCCTTCTTGAATTGGGGTGCCCAGAACTGGACACAGTATTCAAGATGAGGTCTAACCAAAACAGAGTACCAGTAACTCCCTCGATCTAGACACCATACCCCTGTTGATGCAGCCGAGAATTGCATTGGCTTTCTTGGCTGCCGCATCACACTGCTGACTCATGTTCAGCTTGTGCTCTATGAAGACACCTAGATCCCTTCACACGTACTGCTATCCAGCCACGTGTTCCCCATCCTATATTTCTGTATTCCATTTTTTCTACCTAAGTGTAGGACCTTACACTTCTCTCTGTTGAATTTCATTTTGTTAGCCGTGGCCCAGCTCTCCAATCTATCCAGGTCATTTTGAATTTTGATCCTGTCCTCTGGCGTATTAGCAACTCCTCCCAATTTGGTGTCATCTGCAAATTTGATGAGCATGCCCTCTATTCCTTCATCCAAGTCGTTGATAAAAATATTGAATAGCACTGGGCCCAGGACAGAACCCTATGGCACCCCGCTAGTCACTTCTCTCCAGGATGAAAAGCAGCCATTTGTGATCACCCTTTGGGTTCAGTCGGTCAACCAATTACAAATCCAACTAACAGTAGCCCTGTCCAGTCCGCATTTTACTAGCTTTTTTGCAAGAATGTCATGGGGAACTTTATCAAAGGCCTTACTGAAATCGAGATATGCTACATCCACAGCATTCCCTTCATGTATCAAGCTAGTAACTCTATCATAAAAAGAGATAAGATTAGTCTGGCATGACTTATTTTTGAGAAATCCATGTTGACTTCTCCTGATTACCGCGTTGCTTTCTAAGTGATTAGAAACTGACTGCTTAATGATCTGCTCCAGGATCTTTCTGGGTACTGATGTCAGGCTGACTGGACGATAATTATTTGGGTCCTCTTTTTTCCCTTCCTGATGATGAGGACAACATTTGCCCTCTTCCAATCTGCTGGAACTTCTCCTGTCCTCCAAGATTTCTGAAAGATTATAGCAAGCGGTTCCGAAATGACCTCTGCCAGTTCTTCTAATATCCTAGGATGGAATTCATCTGGCCCTGGAGACTTGAATTCATCCAGTGTGGGCAGGTATTCCTGTACCACCTCTCTACCTATTATGTGCCTCATTTCTCCTGCTTCCTCCCCTGCTCCCCAACTGCCAGGTTGAGTGCTTGTATCCTTCTGGGTAAAAACTGAGGCAAAGAAAGTGTTAAGTAGTTCTCCCTTTTCTCTTCCCCCTGTTAGTAATTCGCTGCGCAGCACCACTGAATTCAGACACTGTGGTTTGGGAATCTAAGGTGGTGACCACCAGTCCTGATTTGAAGCCAAATACTGTATCACTGCTACCCATTAGCCTGTTGGCATGTATTGGGTACACATGACCACGGAAGGGAAGATACTCTGGTAGTAGCAGCACCACAGTTAGGCAAGATCCCTGGTGGTGATATGAATGGTGGAGCACAACCATTGGGGAGGGTAGTGAGGGGCCAGGCTTTGACATCATGCTCATCTAAATTCTGGCACCAACCCTGATCAAATGTGCAAGTGTAGTGATAAATTACTGCCAAGCAAGCCCATATCTAGTTTTGGTGGAATGATAAAGAGCTCAGCATGGCGACTAAGAATGAACATGAACTTTCCTCCTTTCTTTCATGTTTAGGCAGCCTTATCTGTGATCCTCATACCAGCAGAAGCCAATGAAGTGGAGCAGGGACAGGAGAATGCATGAAATGCTGATAACTTAGCATGGTCTGTTTAAATGAAGAAAGGGGTGGAGAAATTGAACTAGAATTGCCTTTTTGTTGCATGTTACATCTAGCTTTTATCTAACCTAAGGTTTGACTCATGTAGTTGTAATACTACTGGAATAGGAATGTCTACAGCAAGTGAGTTCAGAATGGTGAGAAGGGGTCTTGTGTGACTTCTGCCACATCTACAAGAATTACATGCCACTTTTGTTGGTTACCTGTACCTGATTATAAAAATCAATTTCAGTCTTTGGCTATATTCTCACATAATGAAAAATCATATTTTAGCATAATGTAAAAAAATCTCAGGGCTGTAAGGAGGAGATTAAAAACATCCACTTCTGTTATCAGCTAACTCCAGTTTGGCTTCATATCAGAATCTGGCCTGATCTGTGGTTAGTTTTGAAACAATCCAATTTTTACACTTGATTAATAATCCTTGCTTGTTTCAATAGATAATGCTAAACATAGCTCCTGGTCCAGATATAGCCGCACTTCAGTTCATGGAAAAAGTAAATTAATGTCTTCAGTGTTTCCACATTAATCCAGCCACAGAAGAAAGAATGGTGGGAGCTTTCCTTAACTGCACGCTCTTGTCAGAGCCAAAGATATACTCACCATTGACAATGTTGAATGCATTTGTAGGTCTTTGCTATTGGCAAATTGTTTATGTTTCACATTTCTTGCATACTTTTTCACGACTGTATGTCTCTATTTTATCTTTAACAGATGTGACATGCAGGTGAGGCAGGGAGTGAATGATTGGCTGAGGACCACTCTGCAAACCTCATTTTATTCTTATTTTCCTGAAAGAAAAGATGTTTGCCTTGTCTTTCAGCCTTAAAGATGACCCCAAATGGCTTCTAGATTAGAAAAAGAAAAAAATGTATTTTTTTTAAAAAAGAAAATTGTATAAATAATACAATATTAAAAACCTTTTTGAGCATTCTCCTTTGAATAACTAACAACTGTGTAAGGGGAAAACTGTAGCTACCTTCTCCACTCTCAGGCCATTTACATGTTACGCTGTAATAATGCTATTTTTCCACTTTCAACATCCTGTTGAATTCTGGGGTTTATAGCTTACTGAGGCTGAAGAGCTCTGTTACCCTGCTTTCTGGGGTCCCTTGGGGGACACCTCAATGTGCTCCACAGGATGGGGAATAGAAACTAGCCCGAGCACGAGCTATAGCAATGCAAGAGGCAGGGTAACCTAGTGGGGTCTTTTACCCAGTTTCTATGGGGCCAGGCCAAGCCAAAAACCAAACAAAGATGTCTAACAAATGATTTTATTGAATATAAGCCTTATGCACCAACGCACTCATGCACTTACTCACTCAAGACCTATTAAGAAGTAAAAGAAAGAAAATTGGACAGGGGAGTATTGAGGGGGTGTAACTGGGGTTATACTGCACCTTGTCCTGAAGTCCGTGGTCCAGGAAGGCAGCGGAGAGATGAGACTCAGTACAAGGAGGGCTGAGGGGATTACTCAACGGGTGGAGCAACGGTCTACTGGGAAGACCAGGAGCAATCCGAAGAAACGCTAAAAAACCAGGACTATTTGTAGGGGAAAAAGTACCTGGAGGACTAATCCTTTCCTGGGGAGAACAATGGGTATTGGAGTGATAACGAACCTCCACAATGGTAATTTCCTTTGCGTGATGGGATTGCAAGGGTTTGCCAAAGTCTCAGGATCTTAGGCTGTGTTTGTTTGTGGTGTGATTTCATGTAAATGGTGCTCGCTTGATGGGATATTTGCTCAACTTGGGGCAGACCCTCTAAACCCCTCAAGTCGGCATCTCGGGGCTGAGAACCCTTTGTTTATTAGAGGTTTACATACCTTTAGGTCTCCTGGGGCTACATGACTAGGGATTTTACTGGCCTAACCTGGTTTTCAGTCGTTTGACCGTGCCTGCCTACCTGCTCGTTCGGGTGACCTCTCAGGCACACGGAATCATGTTTTAATATCAAAATTGTAGACCCTGGGCTAGGATTTTTCCAGTGGAGTAACAGCTCTCTCACTGAGAATTCTAAATGCCTTTCCCTGAACTGCAAACCCAAGGATTCCACAGGATGTTGAAAGTGGAATAATAGCACTGTAACAGTGCAGTGCAGAAATGGCCTCACTGTTGTGCTCCCATCCACTGCTTCCTCCCCACTATCATGTGTTGGAGGAAGCATCTGTAGAACAAATCAGCAAAGGAGAAGGAGACTAGCCTCCACGTGCTCACAGATGAACCAAATTTTATTCTTCAAAAAAGCCTAACACATTTCAACCTGTTTAGAAATCATTTGGCCTTCTTCAGGGGCATGACTCCAACAGAAATTTCTGGAGTTGCTACTGCACTCTCCTTGAGAACTGGACTGATATGGTTGAAAACTCTTAAAAATATGGGGATGTGGATGGTAGCACTCCGCAAGGCCTGGAGGATAATATTAGCCATTGTACAGAAACACAACCTAGGGGTGATAAGATACAGTGGGAGGTTGCCAGTGGAAGTATATCCATTCAGGATCCCATGGGGGGCATTTTTTAGAGCCCTCAAGCCTTTAACATTCCCTGTTCTTGCCCACATAGTAACTGTTGGTTGGAAAAAACAGTTCCACCGTAGACGTTTCATGACCAGGACCCCCATATGGGGGAATAATGCATTTTACTGGAGCCTTAAGAACCAGGGGGGCTGGCCCAGACTGCCTTTCCCCTTTATTATGAGGAAACATTAGAGATCATGCCTGGGAACATTTTTGTTTATAGAAATGTATTTCCTTTATGATTTTGCAGTGAAAGAGACCAGGAAATTAAAGCCTTGAAGTTAATTGGCCTAATGCTTGCAGCCACCATGGTCCATTAGAATAAAAAAAAATCCAAGACATTGATGAGATAATCCTGTGACCAAAAGAAAAAGAAAGAAAGGTTACAACATAATTAACAAAACTTGTAGGACTTTCAGGCTAGGAGTTATTTTTAAATCCAAGTAGCAAATGTGAATATTTTTCAGAACCAGCTGTTGGGATTCAAACAAATGTTTTTTATGGCTCATGAGACTGTATTCATGAGGTGAAGAATTGGGGTGTTTGTGTTGTAAGGAGGCCTCTATTACACAAAGTTTGGGCCTTGTTTATAAATAATAGCAGATTGAGACCTGGATCTCTTTAGTTAAAGCCTAACACTCTAGAGACTGCACTGTGCTGTCTGACGTGATTATCTGTGACCTTTCACTATGAAATGCATTGATGAAAAACTAAGAAGGTTAAAAAAAACCCCTCTTCTTTGCTTTTTCAGTGAACTTTGACCACTTCCAGATACTTCGAGCAATTGGGAAAGGAAGCTTTGGCAAGGTAAGAGAGCAGTATGTAACTGGGATGGGTTGAGCAGTATTATTATGTTATGTACTGATACAGTGAGGACAAGTAGGTAACATGATTTTATAAAAATCAGAAACTCTTCTCCTTAAATGTTGATTGCATACATGTGAATATGATGGCACTTGAATATTATAAACAATTGTTGATGCTTTACAGGTTAAAACTTAGGGGTCATTTCATGTGTTTTGGCTTGATATTGTTATAATTTGTTTTGCTGCTCCTATTTCTTTAACTCAAAATGTGGATCAGAATACAAATATGTTTTTAACAGCTTTATTTAGATAGATGGCCTAAGCCATAGGCTGGCAGATTGTCTCAGTTTGAATTTTGACAAACTCAGTCTCTCTTCTTGAACCTTAATTAGATCTTTACCTTGCTTATCTACCAATCCTAAAAGAACAAGGAAATCAAATTTAAAAGTGCTCAGTGTCTTGGAATCTGTTGAGGCGCAACATTCAATTTATTCCATGACTCTTAAGAAAAGATGATGAGATTAGTAGTCTAGTGCATTTCACATAAAGTTGAGGAATGCCGCACTAGAACCATGTAATATTAATTTGATTATAAGGAGAATGCAAGATGCCTGTTTGACTGACAGGTACAATCAGTGATTCCAGAAATAGAGGCAGTTAGCAAATTTTTAACCAGTATTTCTAAAAGTCATGTATTTGTTTTTAAGGACAGATCCAGAATAAGTTTGCTAAAATCAGTTCCCATTGAAAGAAATGGAAATTGAATCATGCCTAAGTTATCCTTTTATGTTCAGTGGAACCTAAGCTGAACATAGTCTGAATCCAACATATAGTTGGCAGACGGTATGAAATACAGACCATCCTTATTAAGTGATGCATAAATTATTACAAGTTGCCTTTGATCTTATACAACCTAATATAAACATGGCTGACAAAAAGACACACAGTTTTGGGTAGTGGGAAAGCCTCAGCTGGGTGAGCTTAGAGTGACAGGGAAGAGATGTAGCTGACCATTCATTCTCCTTAGTTACAGTGGTTAATGTCTCCCAGTTGAGAAGCATGTGCTGCAAGGGTGGTGTGGGGAATTATCATCTTCCTTCATAGTGTCATCATCCATCCAAGAGTATATAAACATACTTGTGCCCATTATAGCATGTAAGACCACATTGGTATATTTCTTCATCCCAAGGGAAGCTGCTTTCCTTCCCATAATGAAATCTTATACTATTCTGGTATTGAAGTTGGTGTGTGCAAGTGAATATTGGAAAGTGGGAAGTACCTACACTGTTGCCTCTGTCCATATAGTTCTAGTTTGTTGTTGTTGTTGTTGTAATATGTCTTCAAGTAACCTGTTAACTTATGGCAACCCCATGACCTTGAAAATATTTTGTTAGGCAAAGAAAAACCAAGGAAGTGGTTTTCCATTGACTTCCTGTACAGTAAAGCCAACGGCACGTGGTTCTTCATTATGGTCCACTTTCTGATTACTAACTAGAACTATGACCCTGTTTAGCTTCCCAGATCAGACAGGATCTGGTGCCTTCAGAATATTTAGGCTTCTGTTGTACATTTCAGAGACTGATTTGTCACTTAACTCTTAGTTCAGATGTATAGGAATCTAGTTTTATGGCTTATACGTAGGGAAATGATAGGATGCTTTTCCAAAGCTTCTTTTGAACTCCCTTTAAAAATAGATTAAGATGTATGCCAAGCAAGCTAGCATGTGATTAACGGCATAAAGACAGGCAAAAGAACATAAGCCAGTTCCAATTTCTGAGTCAATTTCCTCAAGCAGAGAGGAGTTCAGAAATGGTTAGAGCTTGGAAATGTTAGTGTTATTGCTAATGCAGCATTAAAACATGAAAGAAGTTTCGCCTGTTGTCATTATAACTTTAAAAGGCTTCAGAAAATTAATGTATCAATTAATTTGTTAAATTGAAAATCATTTGGAATTACCATACTCAGAATGGCCAGTAACAAATCAAAGTAATGAGAACCATCAACCATTACTCCAGGGTAACATGATTGGCATTCCAAACTCTGGGCACAATCAGCTTTTTTGAAAATAAAATGAAACACAGAATGAATGGGTTAGACTTTACTAAAATCACCACAGCAGCTTGCAAGTATAGGGCAAAAGAGGCAATGTGGTAGTTCATAGCTTGGCTCTATTTGGATTTGTTTTGTTTTGGGTTTTTGACCAGGCACTCAAAGATTTCACAGACATGGTATTTGTGAAGAGAGTTGGAACTTCAGTGGAGAGGTTAGAAAGTTCCTTAACCTAAATAAAAGTCTACCATATGCATATATCTCTCTTTTGGGTTCATTCTCTCATTCTTCCAGTCTCACTCTACATACTGTGTGTGTGTTGTGAGTGAGACACACACAGAGAGAGAGAGAGAGAGAGAGAGAGAGAAGAGAGAGAGAAATTATCCAACTTGCACTCAGTTCACATAGGGATTAAGCACACCCTGGATGCTGTTCTCTGCATCAGGGATGAGAAAGAAGCTGAGGTCTGGGGACCACATTGCCCCTCACTGAATCTTGGAGGGCTGCTCCCCTATATACCCCCATTCCTGGACGTTAAGAAAAATTTCTTCAAATGCTCTCAACTGCTGTGGGGGAGTCACCGTATTTCTGACCCTTCCCTATGGCTATTTTAGATCCATCAATGGCCTTTTTCAACCTTAGGAAGTGAACTTGGTTCACTTGCAGATGGACCAAGCTTGTTTTCTGCTGCTTCAAGAAACTAGATCATGAATTCAATGGATTTAAATTACAAGAGATTCCACCTAAATACTATAAAACTTCTTTTACTGCTACAGCTGATTGATCGTGAAGTGATCTGCCTTGGAACCCAAAAATACAATGACACTAGAACCCAAAAATATGATAGCATTGTCCCCAGTCCTTTTAGAGGTCGTGGGGGCATTGTCAGTAATATTATTTACTGAAAGAAATTTGGGGTGGGTATGCAACAAAATGGGGGCTGTCTCTGCCCCATGAGTTACACTTTCTCTAGCCTTGCTCTATATGATCACTCTCTGCATATGACATCTTATAAACAAATGTTTTGTTGGCACGTGTATACACTTAGCAAATGTTTTTGATAATTCTGGTGACTCTCACCAGATGCCACTGTCATGGAAACTGTTTTCTGAGTATAACTATATATGCCTTTTTATATATAATATCTATATTTTTGTTCATATACTGTGTACTTGGGGACTGTTGGAAGTAATTGCATGAGGGCAAAGAGGGCATGGAAAATTATGTTCATGAAACATTTTGTCAGGAAAGTATTCATATAGAACACCATAAAAATATAGAAACAGATATATCAAAAGTATCTTACAATGAAGGTATATCAGTGAAAGACGTACAGTACTCTCAACTTAAAATACCATGTTTGCAGAATTGACCTTCTTGTCGTTTAATAAGAAACCTATAGTTGTACTCAATTCCAAGTGCCACTTGGTTAATACTTGGGGATAATACTTTCTTCATTAGCTCTCATTTTGAAGGACACCATTAAGGTCCTGTCTGTTGGTTGGAAAGATTATAAGGCACAGCTATTGAGGAGACTGAACCAATGATAGAAGATAGAGAAATGAATAGTGCTGAATTTGGTGTCTAGCATCAAGGGTGTCAGGCCAGTATCAGAACTTGGACATCCATTCCTGATGACATCTGACCTAGGTCACTAGGTGGCTGCTTCTCATTACTGTCTAAATAGTCCTATACACACACACATCCACACATCCACTGTAGCATCATACCAGTCAATTGTGGGAAATGTAATTGTCTATGCAGTCTAGCGCTGCTCAGATCCAGGGATGTAAATCATTGCTTTTTTGTTATAGCATCTTGAACCCAAAACAAAACAAAAAGCAACCTTCCCCTGCCGCAGTCACTGCTGGATGAGATTATACGAGATTATTTTTGAATAATTTCTTACCTTTCTAGACTGTGTATGCAAAAATTTCACAAAAATGTTTTTGTGCAAAAAAAAGTTTTTGTCCCAAATCCTGTATGCTACACAAAGCATTTGGTGGGCAGGGGATTTGACAAAAAATGTCTCTTGTGTGTGTGTATGGGGAGGGGGGGAATTCAAGGAATTTCAACTGAAAGTCCCTAAATGCAAAAAAGCAGCAATATATTTTTTCCTTTATTCTCAGGAATGATAAAATCTGCAGTTTTTAACACCCCTCTTCAGAACACTGTTTTTGCTGCCCTGCACTATTGAAAGGGAAGTCCAGGGAGATCCATTAATGGAGGAGGACTGCCTGTTCTTATGAGGACACTCTAGTGCTAATTGTAAATACATGAGACAAGGGCTCTTCCTGCAGCATGTTGTCATCCTGCCGTAGGGATGGGAGAAGGATAGGACCACGACGACAGTTAGGTCTGACATCGTCATGATCCTGTCCTTCTTCCGTGCCCAGGTGACGCAATCATGGAGTAAATAGTTGATGGGTTTTCCCTGTCAATGATCTGCTATCATGCCATCACCCCACATTTACCTGGTGCGTGGACTGTTCGGGAGTGCAGTGGCTGCGCTTCCTGCCCCAGCAGAGCCTGGAAAAGTACCCAGCTGTGCTGCGGCAGGAAGAGGCCGGGCCATGGCCCTTCCTGGATTGCGGAGGCAGCCGGTATGGTGGGAAAGATCCCATTGTGCTCTCCTCCCAGCAGAGCCACTGTCAGAATCCCCACAGGACACTACCGGGATAAGGTAGGGTGCAGAAAGGATCAAGGTGTTCTCTTGTACAGCTCATATTTTACATGGAGGCCAATACAGACCAACAGTTATGGTAACAGATACATGTTTTTTCTTCAGAAACTTTTCCTGAGTTAATAAATATCACTGGTTAACTGATTACCTCTGTTAGGTAACGGCTGTTAGTGATGCTTCTTTGATATCTCTGCTATGTTTCCTCTTCTGTAAAATGGGAACACAAATTACTTACTCTTTGTTTCTCTTTCTCTTTTTGCTTTTCTTTCCTGCTTTCTGGTGTGAGGATTAATGAGATAAGCACTGCGTGCTAATGCTTAGGCTATTATAAAAATAACAAAACATTCACAAGTCAATTAGCAAGAAAATAGGTTGTACAGGACAATTGTATTTTAATTGAAATATGAGTGTGGCAATTAGAATAATGCTCAGTAAACAAAAATCAATGGATTATTCAAGCAACCACATAGTGGAGGTATGCCATCATCTCCTTTCTCTTAACATATTTAATTTGTTCTCTGTAACATTTATTCTTGTTCAGAGATTCAAGTAAAGCAACTTCATTAATCTGGGTGTATTTATACTGCAGCACTGATCATTATTATCTGGAAGGAAGGTCAGGTTCCAACATTCCTGTTCCTCAGTTGATAGCTGCAGTATCAGCAGATGACATGCATTTGTAACTTGGCTGTCACACATCACAGAAAAAACTTTGTGCTTTCACTGAGCATCACCTCCAACATTGTGGTGCAGTCAACATGTTTATCTATTAAGTCATCCAGTGATAACTTATCAGGTGAAGAAGTATCAATTGAATTGACTGATGGAGGAATCACCCTGCAAATTCCACTGATTTTCTGGTATGGGAGCAGTGCATAAGAGTGCTTTTTTCCCAAAGCACAAAAAAAAGAGGGCTTCTACATGACCTTCCTAAGAAAGGCACACTTCTAATGGAGTTTGCTATTCAGAAGTATTCTAACCTTACCTTTGCATGGCTTTAATAATTTGCACAGCTTGAAGCTGAGAATGATGAAGCTTTTTTCTTCTTCTTATAAAGGTCATCAGGGTCTATACTTTAGACATATTCTAAGTACAGTCTGTTTAAAAATATCTTTGCATCAATTTGAAGTAGGGTTTTTTTTATTGTAACAGCAAGAAGGACCTTCCCTTTTTTTTTGGTACAACTTTTGAATAAAATCACATTTTGCAAAGTACGAGAAAATGAGACACACATTTCCCCATACTAAGAAACCAATCCACATAATAGAGCCATTTCTGACTTTGATGTTGCAGAATAGCACTGTGAAAGAGTGTAAGAAAATAACATACGTAGAAATGTTTTTCAAATTGCCATAATTAGGTTTCTTTATCATTAAACTATGGGTAAAAAATGAATCTCTCTCTATTGTTTGTTTAGAAGCCTGGAGGGTTCTGAAGTAATGATGCACAGATCATATGCTTAAAGGATGAAGGCTTTATTGTTCTGCAGTTGCTTCCCTGTCCAAGACCACAGGGCAATTGCTCTAGCCTTCTCAGACACCTCATCAAAAACCTGGGGTGGACTATCTACATTTGGATCAGGTCCTTCTGACAAACATGGCCTGGATCTTAGAATGGATCTGCTACAGACATTACATATATAATGATTCTAATGACACACATTAGAATTAGATTAGCCCCCCAACATTTGCAAAAAAAAGTATTTTTTTAAAAAAATAACCTAGAAAAAATACATATAGACAGCTAATATGCCAGTGTTCATCACTATTACTGGTCTAGTATAAATGGAAGAAAGCAAAGAATATAAGCCTATCAAAAAGCAAAGATGACTGTGTTGGCCATGGAATAAAATCCAAAAACTCTAGTTTCATAACTTCTATTGTTAACTACCATCAAGTCAACTTTGAGTAAGTGATTCTATGAATGAGACCTCCAAGTCATGCTGCTTAAATCTTGTAGATTCAGGGCCATGGCTTCCTTGACTGAGTTTATCCATCTGTAATGCAGTCTTCTTCTATTCTTGCTGCAAGCATTATTGTCTTTTCTAGTGAGTCATGTCTTCTCATGATATGTCCAAAGTGTGACAGTCTCAGTATAGTCATCTTGGCTTGTAGGGAGGGTTCAGGTTCGATTTACTTCAGGACCCATTTGTTTATCTTTTTAGCAGTCCACAGTATCTATAGAACTTTTTTTTCCAGCACCACATTTCAAATGAATTGATTCTCTTCTTATCAGCTTTCCTCACTGTCCAGTTTTCATAGCCATAGACAGAAATTGGAAATACAATGGCAAGGACAATTCTAACTTTAGTAAATAGACTGATTGTATTCCGTACTGTAAATGACAGTTTATGAACCAGCTTTATGTCATGCAAATTTAGATATATTTCATTTTTTTCTGAGAAGCATGACTGCTGTTCTGTCCTTGTTAGTTTCTGGTACTGTAATTTCTGTTAGCAACCTTAACTTCAGTGCAGTACAGGAAATGTCTGTTTTCACTTCCCACAGGAATGGCTTTATGGAGCCAGCATTTTGTCAGATGCACAAGCTGGGAGAGAGTTGAAGATAAAATAATGAGTAGCTTGTATTTTCTGCCCTTTCCTTGCACCAGTGATAGCCTTTTGTGTCTGCACCTGGGTCTTTCTTTTCTTTCCATTTTCTAGCCAGTCATACGGCAGAGGCAGGCCTGGCAAATGTTCTGCAGCACTTCTCACTATTCCTAGGTTTGGGGAAAGGAGAAGCAGGCACAGGTGAAAATACTTTTGAGTAAAATAAGCATATTGTCATGCAGCTTAATGATCAAAAGCTGCCTGACCTGAAATCTTGCTAACTTCTGCAATCAAACCTGAACTCAACGGATCACACTCATTAAAAATAAGGAAGGGAGGAAGCACTGCCTGTAGAAGTTGAACTAATAGTTTGAGGCACCTTCTTCCAATTGATATGAACCTCTGACTTGCATCCAGTAATCCCACTGCACAAATTGAGATGATGGTGATAAAAATATTTTTTTTTATTTCTTACCTCCCTCTCCCCATGGCTTGAGGCAGGATACATCGTAAACTGAAATACAGCAAAGAACACATAAAACCATTTAAAATATACCAGTTTAAAATTCATAGTTAAAAATTGACTAGGTAGGCCTGCCAGAAGAGATAGGTCTTTAGAACTTTTCAAAATCCAGGCAGCATGTTTTGCTGTCTAATCTCTTCTGGCAGGCCATTCCGCAGTCTAAGGCCAGCTGATAAAAAGGTCCTCTGGGTGACCATTGCTAGTCTAGTCCTGGCTGGTTTAAGTAAATGGCCCCCAGAGGACCTGAGTGTACAGGGAAGATTGTATGAGTGGGGGTGATCCTAGAGGTAATTTAGACCTTGGAGATACCTTCCATCCAAATGCAGAGATAGCCATACTGAACATAAAATATATTCAGAATCTGTACTGTGATAATCCCTTCATTAGGTCAACCTAAAAGTCTTCATGCTGGCTTTTGGAATCCAAGTTACTTCAGCAGGCAAAGATGTTTTATATATATATAAAAAAGAAGCAGTGGGAATGGGGGGTGATGCTCAGGTGCAACTCCCAGTGACTACTGCCAATAAAACTTCAACCTCTGCTTCAGAAAACAAGGCCACGCTCCCACCCCACCCCAAGCCTGAAACCTGGCTCTATCCAGTGCGTAACTCACAGGCCCTTTAAGCATGACATCGCTGTTGCATTTTTGCCACAGGATGGCAGCGGTCGGCAGGTCACACTTCTGCATGACGTCGTCGCTGTCCCGCTGCCATCCTGTTGCGGAGCGTCGCACTTGCGCAGTTTTTGCAAAACGGAAAAAATCCATTTCGTGCCTGTGATCACGTGGCACTCCTGTCTGGCCATGTGGAAGATACGGAAGCGCATTGGAGACGCTTCCTTCCATAGCGCAGCAATGGAAAAAGCCCAGCTGTGCTGCAGAAGGAAAATGTGGCGCCATTGCATTCTCTTCCACATGGACTGAGCAGGTGCAGAGGGGAGCGTTGCTGAGGCACTCCCTTTTGGACCCAGGACTGCAGCGAGATGACACAGAAGAGCTTCGTTGTGCAGAAATGGCCACAGAGTACTAGAAGAAAGTTCCATGGATAGCCTTTGTATTCCAGGGCTAAGCATGAATTTAAGTGCTAGATGAGGCAACACAGTTCAATAGAAACTAATTATGTTAGCTGTACTTTTGTTGGAGGGAATAATCCCACAGCATTTTGTATTTTGAAATGGAGAGCTATATTATATTGCTCTGCTTTTATTGTTTTTGTTGTTCCCAGCAAGCCCAGGGATGTTAAAAGTGATTCCTAGGCAGACTAAATAGTGTATCTGCCCATCTTCATATGCCATCAGAAGACCATGTGTAAACCACTGACTCTAATATTGCCACCTCCCCACCATCAAATTTTTTTTGTGATTTTTTTTTTCCTGTTAAAGGAAGCTTGGTTCCAAAACAACCAGCACCAACACTTTTGTGCTGTTTTGGTTAACCTAAAAAAGGTATGATCACAAGATGGGCAGTTGCCTTCCATTAGAGTATCCTTCCCTATTTCCATTTTCATTGTATATACTTGATAGGGCATGACACAGAATCATCTGTATGATTCTGTCCATATATAGGGTGTTCCTCTGGTCAACGAGATTACCTCCCTTCCTACACTTTTTGCTGTATGTGCTGAATATAGCTTTCAAGGCAGTTCTTCACCCCATTGTAATCAAGGTTGCCATGGTCCTCTCAGAGAACTGGCATGGACAGGGGAGGGTTCATTTAGCTACCGTGGAGTTGTTTGTGCAGTGATCTTGTTGAGCATGCACACATGTTAATAATACTGTTAGGCATTAAGATCTGATTCTGATGAAATATTACGTTTCAGTTTATGTTTGTCAACAAACCAGGCAGCAAAGTATTTATATGTCAAATCCATTTTTAACCTGCTTTTGTTCCTAAATTTACAGGTCAAATAGAATTGATAACTCTGAATACAGTACTTCCAAAGGTAATCAATTGAATTAACAAGAGTACAGGCAAAGGATAATCAGTTGAAACTGGCACCGTGAACACAATCTTCATTTTCCATAGTTCATACCCTCCAATTGTCCCAATTTGGCAGGGACCATCCTGGTGAATCCTCTGTCATCCCACCATTCCAGCTGCTTTTAAAATGTTCCAGTTTCTCTTTCCTCCTCCAACCTTGTTCCTTTGCCCACAGTTTACTTCAGCTGCTGCATACTGACTTCAAAGTTCAAAAGTGATTTGTACTCAATTAACTCAGGGAGTGGAGAAGAGACGGGGGATAAAATCTTGCCCTTCTCACTTGGCTCAGGCAAAAAGCAAACTGCTGTAGTTTTTCCTAGCACATGTGTTTTTATCCTCATTAATAACTTTTGTATTATGACCACATTCTGATGTTGCTTGGCCACACACATCCTGGCTCTCATCTTTGAAATATTGGAGGGTATGTATGTTTTTGTTTATAGAACAGGAAGAGTTCCCCTTCTGTATGTACTTAATTTCCATTTGAGTACAGATTATAGAAGGTTAATGGGCTTTTATCTGAAATAACAGTAAATGATTCAAGTGTCATATTGTTGATTTTTAAAATATCTGCACATGTGTGATTCCAAAATAGATTATTCCAGAGAAATCTCAGTGGACAACATACATTCACTAGATCTTACTTTTGTCTTTAGAAATTAGGAATGCAAGATTTTGGGAGGCTCTTGTACTATAAAGAAGAAGTTAATCCATGTATGCTAACCTGAGCATGCTAATGTTAACCTGCTGCTTCTTACAGAGATTTCTCCTGGTGCTGGTGCATCCTCTCCAACATACCTCAATTTAGGATTTTTAAATATTCACCTTTGCATGGAGATCTCCCCTTCTCCATTCAAACCTCCAATCTTTAATTTGTAGTTTATATGTATTTTTTTTGTTGGAGGAATAAATATTTTTATTTATACATTTCTGTGTGTGCTAGGAATCAATGGATAAATAATGACAAACAAAATGAAAGGAAAAAGAAAGACAGAACTTATACTGGGGTTTCAAAGTATATAAACAAAATCTTTGTGTTAGCAAATCATATTGTCAAGAGAAGGCAAAGTTAGTCAGTTGAATGGGCTATACCATGTTTTTTCCTTGGATGGATCAGGTTTCAGACAAGTGTGCACTCTAAATACTCCATGATGCCCCTTGAGTATCTTCAGAGTGATAAAGACTGGTCTTTTAAAAACTTTCGAGGCCATTATTTGCTTTGATTGTTTCTCCTCATTGTTGCTCCTTAAAATTGAAGTGTTTACCTGCTTACCTGTTATTGATCTGTTGAGCTCTACTAAATCAGTGGGATTTACTTTTGAGAAGACATATATAGGATTGTGCTATACATGTCATTTTATGTTAAGAGATCTTCCTGAAGTGACCTAGGTCATTCGGAGTCACTTGATACTATGATGGCATTCTTACTTGGTCATATGAGGGAAAATTAAACCAATTCAGATTGAGAACAACATGCCTGTAGCATATTGCCATTACTCTGAATAGATTTGGGTATTAGAAGAGCAAGGTCACTGTCTGAATAGTTGTCAGATGGTGGGTGCAAGCATGGTATATGCCTCACCTTCTCTCTCTCTCATATGCAACATAAGGATGTGTGCAGTGATGAAATTGTAATTCTAAAATACAGTGTGCTTAAAAAAAACAACACTATACAGTATAATTGTGGACTACAAATGAAAAATCAGATATGCAGGTGTTATAAATCAGTAATGCAAATGCAAAATCCTCTGCAAAAGAACCCTACAAAACCTCTCAAGGGGTCCATTTGAATTCAGAAAAGTTACTTTTTAGACTACCTCTCCCAGAATCATATCAGTGCACTGGTATCTGGGGGATTCTGGAAAGTGTAGTCCAAAAAGTCTCTCTTCCTCAAAACTCAGGTTCATTTTAAGAAGCAATATAGAAAGGCACCTTGCATCATTGGTCCATGGAGCCCAGTTTTATCTCCAAAATAGCAGTGGCTCTCCAGAGTTTGAGAAAAGAGTTTTCCTAGTCTGACTTAAAGATGCTGGGGACCAAACTTACTGCATGCAGAGCATGTCCTCTAATACTGAACCACTGTCTCTTCTGTAACAGGTGCACTTAGGGCTTTGGAGAATATTCAAGCAACCTAGAGCAAATATGGGGTAGTCTGCTCACTTCCTGACATCTGGGTACCCACTGCTGTTAATCACATTCACTACATCCTGCATTCTGCCCTCTCCCCAACCTTCTGTGCTGTGCTAGGATGTCGCATCATTTCCTGTTTCCTGAATGTTTCCCAAATGGTTTCACTAGCCCAGAAAAGAAAGATGGAGGATAGAGAAGTGCCTTTTCAGTACAAAAAGCAGTGCCACAGTTAGCAGGAAAGAAGAATAAGAAGTTTCAGGGCTTCTGAATTGTCCTTTTCCATTATTTGTTGTTTTGTAGATTTCTATCCCCTCTTTCAACCAAATGGTTCTCAGGACAGTTGGGAGTAGTAATGTAAATCTAACAGAACAACAATAAACAATAAAATGCAAAGAAAATAGAGCTAAAACAGAGCAGGTGAAACATCTGTAAAGTCTGTTTCTTACCAAAATGCTTGTCCAAATAAGCATTTCTTTAGACCCGTTCTAAGGCTAAGAAACCCAAATAAGCCTTTCTTTGCCTGTCAATGGAAGATCATTAGAGAGAAGGAGACCATTCATACCACACAATTAAATCATTGTGATTCCACTTTGAACTGCCATGACTGCATCTGACAGAATCCTGTAGTGTGGTGAGATACTAGAAATCTCTAGCTGACAATTCTAAATGCCCCTCCTTAAACTGCAAATTCCAGAATTTCAGAATTCAAGATCATAGCAGTTAAAGTGGAATCATAGTGCTGTAACTTTGTGAACTATAGTGCGAAAGGGCTCAGCATTAGCTAGACCATCCTTGTCAAGAGACTCAGAACAGTCACTCAAAAGCCTCCCTTTCGCAGCCTTGCTAGATGTGCTTCATACCTTCCAACAGGTTACAGGTGAAAATTGTGACACATGTGGCCAATTAACATCAGGTTGTGGTCATGAGGACAAAAGTTGTTAATGAGAAAAAAACAGACACATTATAAGAGGCTGTAGGAGTTTGCTTTTTGCCTGATGCAATTGGGAAGGGCAAGATTCCTTCCCCTCCTCTCCTCCCTGCTGAGTCAATGGAGTGCAAACTACTGTTGCACTTTGCACTCAGTTTGCGCCAGTGGAAGTAACCTGAGGACAAAGGGAGAATGTGAGAAGAGAAGAGAGAAACTGGGACATTCTAAAAGCAGAAAGAAAAGGGAAGGTGACAAAGGGTTAATCCAGACTGTCCCTGTCACACTGGTATGGTGACTGGCAGAACAGTAATCCTGTGCTAGAGAATATGATTAGTGCACAGTTTTTATTGAATAGTTTTAGAGACTATTTTCCTGACCAGTGCTTTCATCCTACAATTCAGTAGCATATCTTGCAGAAATAACAGTGAGAATGTAGAATTCAGATTTGACATAGCTGTTTGTGTCAATTTACCCAAATGTAACGTTTTGTCCAATGCATTGTAGGGCAGGTAAAGCATTTCTGTCATTAGACTTGTAGTAGCACAAAGGGCAGACATTTAATGCCCTCTGCTTTAAAGACGAATAATGATGGGAAAGATTCCAAAAGTAAAGGCCTAAAGTACCTGCTGCAAAAACCTTAAAAATGTCAAATTGTTTGTTTATCCCATGGGGCCGGTTTATCTCCATGACTCATTGTCTGTTGTTTTTAAAAGCAGCAAAGATCAGCCTGAGGGGGAAAAGGAAGTTTGGGAGGGAGGGTAAAATGTGCTTGTCCCTTTTTTGAGGGCTACAATTTAGGCATACTCCATGCTTCGAGGCTATTTGAAGGTTGGATTGCTAGGGCACTTCGTGAAAACTAAACCCTCCCACCTCCTCCTTTCTTGTGTTATTATAACAACCCCACAGCTGTGGAAGGGGAACACAGCTGCATCTTCCAGCTTGTTCCCTCTCTTGATGTTCTGTCCATATCACACGCACATCAGCCTTCCCCTCCCCTCTCCATGATGTTTGACAAGATTAATGCTCTGTTATGCTATAGCAAATGAGATAGGAAGTTGGTGATGGGAGTAGAAGAAGATAAGGATGGAAAAAGATGTTGATGAAGCAGTTATAGAGAACCTGCTATTTCACAGCAGTTAGTTTTAAGGAAATGATAGAACCAAACCTGATTACTCCATCAAGAGTTACTTTCTTGGACTACAACTCCCAGGATCTCCCAGCAAACATGACTAGTGGAGCATTTTGGAGTCACAATCCTCCAAAAGTAACTTTTCCAGGTGCTTGACTCCAGCTCCCTTTGATGATAGAGGTTCAGTGATAATGGAAGCCATTTAATAATAGCATTTGTCACATAATTTGTCCTTGCGTGATTAATTTTTCAAAGCTAATAGCTGACATGGGCTGTGCGAGCCAGACCAGAAGTACGATTAGGGAGGGGCTTTAATCCTCTGCCACTCCTTGGCACCTAATTTGTTCCCTTCCCTCATGTACCAGCTGGTACTTGTAACGAGAAAAAAGAGAAAGAATATTGCAACATCAAATTGCAGTATTAATCAGTGAGATGCTATACGTCTTTCCTTTGACTCACTGAGATATGATTCAATTCCTTATTCCCGGCACCAATACTTCATTCATTCTAGTACAGAAGTAAGCAAAGAGCAGCCAACCAGTTCTTTTGGAGTGCAACTGCCATCAGTCATAAGCAGAAGAGGCAGTAGTAAGAAACACTGGAAGCTGGGGTCCAACAACATCTGGAGGGCCACACATTGAGCACTGCTGATCTAGCGCCTGAGGTGTTGTTGTTGAATAATTCACATCATACAAAAGTTAAAAAAATGTAATTTAACTATCGATAAAATTAAAACTAGTTAAAACATCACTGGTAAATAGAAAACAACAAATACACAATATATTACACAAGGTCCTTTTCTTTTAAACAACAAATCATCACCTGCTTACAAAAGATAGCAAGGAAAATAGTAGTCTAAGTTCTCTTAGAGAGGAGTTCCAGAACCTGCAAGCAGACACTGAGAAGACCCTGTCTTGCGTTCCCATTAGATGAATCTGGGAGGTGATGGGACAGAGAGAAGGGCCTTCTGAGAAGATCTCAACCGCAGACAAGCTTATATGGGATGATATGGTCCTTCAGATAACCTAATTATGGCCTATCATAGAGTCTATATCGCAGTCCACCTGTAATATAGTCCACAGGCCAGAATTCTCCAACTCTGCTTGCTGCTTTGTGGCTTCTTTGTGTGACTTCATGCTGATGGGCTCTTTGAGAAACTGCTAGAGAGGAAAAAGGGGTCAAAATGCAATGCTTTTCCTGAGAAGAGATAACTTAGTTCATGCCAGGATTGTGGAAGCTGTAAACAGAAGGAAAAGGAAAAGCAAGATTTGAGACTTATTGACTTGTTGTCTAGCTCTGGAGCAATGAGAGCAAGCATAAAATTATAGAGCATAAAATGCCGTTGAATAATTTACAGTGGAAAAGTAAAGGGAAACTTCAGCTCCAGCGCATGATATTACTGTACAACAGTCAGCAAAACAGCTTTTTCATCAAGGATGCTTCAGGGCTTCTGTGTCTGAGAGTGATTTGGGATTTTTTAAAAAGTTAACCCTCTGCTTGATTGGTTTAGCAGCTTAATCCAGTGCCCTCAAAGTGTGTTATACTACACCTCCCATTATCCAGGAGCATGCTGTCTGGCGGGTGATGAAAGCTGAAGTCTAACATATCTGGAAGCTACTTGTCTGGACTAACTTGAAGCACTGAGAAGTGACTCTTACAGACTTACTACCTAGTTCATGGATGGGGAATAGAGTCCAGATGTGGTTGGATTATCAATGCTAGCTAGTATAGCTAATGGTGAGGGAACTGCAGTCCAACAATAGCTGGTAGGCCAAATGTTCCCAGTTCCCTGCCCTTGCAATCATGGTTAGCACTTGATGCCTACATGTGAGATTTAAATATTTGAAGAACCTAAAATGTAGTCACTTGGTGACTACAAAACCCTCATTGTCCTGACTCTAGACTTGGCAAAACATTTCTCTTCATAATAGCATTTCCTGTATATCCTGGTTAGCTACCAAGGGTACTGCTACTATTACTGGTTTGTGATGGGTGCCCATCCATCCTGTTTGCATGATTGTTTCAAGATGTAGGATCTAAGCATTGAAAGAACTGCTGGAAAATGAGATGTATCACTTCCAGAACTTTGATGCAAAAATCACCAGTACCCTGAATTGGACCTTTTTCTGAGAAGATAGTTCAACCTGCTGAAAGCCTTAAGGATTTCATACTATGTCTCTACTCTCAGAGCATTGGAAATTTACCTGTTTGGGGACTACAACTCTCAGAATCCCCTAGCCACCAGGGCCATGCTAGGTGGGGATGCTGGGAGTTGTAATCAAAAAAAGTAATTTTCCCAAAGTCCGCTTCTTCCCACCTTGATGTTTTTTCACTGCTCAGTGAATGAACTGGATTTCTATTTCTTGGACAGGGGATCAAATTGAAATAGGTGGCAGATCACAAGATCACAGAGCTCTTCTGCTCAGGGGTGGAGCTGCAAGGGGGCTCAAAATGAAGACTCTCTGTCCCTCAATGAAATTTTCTTTCCATCCCCAAATTTCTAGCATTGCAGAAGGTGAGACCTTGAAAATTCATTCATACTTAGAATTCCTGTATTTGCTGTACAGTTGTCCCTCCACCTTCATGGGTTTGACCTTCATGAATTTGATTATTTGTGAGCTTGCGGGCCTTCCCCTCCATTCTCCTCCTTGCATTCCCATGCATTTTGCCCCAGCATGGAGAACTTACGTGAGGCTTCCCCCATCCATCCCCCCCCCTTTTGCATGGTAACTGAAAGAGAGAGGACTCTTGTGCAAGGCTTCTCCCCTCCCCTCCCTTCCCCTGCTTACCTTCTGTTTTGCATGGGAACTGGAAAGGGAGAGCTCTGGAGTGGGAAAGAAAGGCTCATGTGAGGCTTCCCCCCACCCCTCATTCCCTTCTGTTTTGCATGGGAATGGGAAGGGAAGAGCCCCAGAAAGGAATGGGGGGAAGAGAGTGAGGGCGTTATTCATGGTTTTTCCACTTTTGTGACAGTTCTGCACCCTGAACCCTCATGAAAGTGGAAGGGCCGCTGTATTAACATTCTGTTAGTAACTTTGCCTGCCCCTTTTCTTTGGATGTTGAAGCTGTATTTCTAAATGCTCAGCTGAATTTTTAAGCTACTGCAGTGTTACAGATTTGGGTGCCAAAGGAAAATTTCACGAGGAGGGAAGAATTCTTATAAAAGGAGAAAATGCCCTCGTTTTGCCCCCTCCACCTACGCTCCTGGCAGCATGTACTCAAATGCAATTTGGTTCTGCTCAGTCCTTGTTTTCTATGCATCACAGAGGAGGGTAGGAGTAGAAAAAAAGAGCATGCCAGTGCTGCTTACCAGCTTGATTTTTCTCCCTAGACAGTAATAAGTGAAACAGGGTCTTTCTGTCTCACTGCTCATGTTTGCCAGTCAGTTAAAAGAAAAAAAAACCCCAAAATAAATAAATAAATAGGTCTCTACTGGGAGCGGTTTTAAAGTAGTTTTTTTAAAATGAAACACTGCAGGAGGGAAAATAGTTTTCATTTTTAAAGTTTATGGGGTTTCTTAAAGGAGAAAATGCAAAAAGAGAATCACTTCAGTCCTGAGATTGCCATGTGAAATATTTTGTACAGGGCATGTTTTAGATGGCCTTGGATCCTTAGGGTGAAAGGCAAGCAAAAGGCTGCTGCAGAGTCACCAGTTCAAATTCAGTATAAATCTCTGAGGTCATAGCAACACAAGAAACTACCTTATATAGAGTTATTTCATTGATACTTCAAACTTTGTATTTTGTCAGTACCAGGGAATCTGTACAGTGGGCCTGCCATATATGTAAGGGCTCCATTCCAGGAACCCTCACAAATAGCAAAATTCGCAAATGCCCATGTCCCATTATATTCAATGTCAGCGCATGCATGCAGATGATTCTGTATGAATGCGCATATCTCACTGTCATTTAAGTATATGGACACAATGCTTTGTGTGGCCTGGAAATCACACATGCAAAGGTCATGGGTAAGGAGTACCCTCTGTACTTGGATGTACTTGTTGATCCCATGGTGATTTGCAGTGTATCAACAAGAATGTCGGACTCCCAGCAGCTTAGCAGTAGAAACAAACTATTTTTTTTTTTACCTACTCCATTCCAAATTAGATTTTTTAATGAAGAAAACATGAAGGGAAACCAGGCATGCCTCTTGGTGTAAGGAATGTGAACTCAGTTCTAGCATAAAAACCAAATTCTTGCCCTGAGCATGTGCTGAGAAGCACCCTCGTTTACTTCTAATTGTATATAAGTACCACTGAAGGACTATTTTGTCCTGTCTGGCGTTGGCTGATAGAACCTTGAAGGTCTAAAACAAACCAAAGTACAAAGCTTGGAAGTATTGCTGCAAAAGTTAACTGCCTACCACTTTAAAAGGGGTGGTGGTGGTTAATTTATTACTTAATACAAATGTTTTGGGTCTTTAGAAAATAATCACTTAAAAATACAAACAAATCAAAAAAATTCCTCATGGATGACTTCAAAAGTAAAACTTTTAAGTAACAAGTAAATATACTTGTTACACCAAAAATAAAAAATAAAAAAATAAACATCCCATAACAGCATTAGAGAGTAGTGATATTATTTTTCAAAGTAATGACTTTTCTGTACATTACTCACAAAAGTAATATACTGTTTTACAAGTAAATAGCCTAAAGGCAATCAGATCCTGTCTGATCTTGGAAGCTAAGTTGGGTCAGCTCTGGTTAGTACTTAGATAGGAAACCACCAATGAATACCAAGTGCTGTGGGCTATATTTCAGAGGAAGGAACAGGTAAAATCACTTCTGAGTATTCCTTGCCTAAGAAAACCCTATGAAATTCATGGGGTTGCCATAAGTTGATGGGTGATTTGAAGACAGATAGACATGCACGCATGCACAGAATCACTATTTGCCATGCATCAGTTCCATGCTCCAACAAAGAAAATGGGTTGAGACTGATGTCTGCTCACTTCTAGGCTATACTGGCCAATAGTGGCTCTTCAGAGCTGCAGAGTTGGAGACTTCCTTGGAGATGCTAAGGATGGAACCCGGGACCTTTTATACAGAGAAAATGTGCTCTACCATTGTGCAATGGTTCTTGTCCAAGGAAGGGGAAAGTGCAAAATGCTGTCTAGTATGGATAAGCATTATGTGGCCCTCCAGATGTTATTGGACTGCAGTTCCCTTCAGCCCTAGCCAGCATAGTCGGTGGTGAAGAACACTGAGAGTTACAGTGCTGCTACATCTAGCAGGCCACAGGGTTTCCACCTCTGATCTAATAAAATCATCCTCTGGTGACTGGCCTGAGTAAAATGGACTGTAATCACAGTCCCTTTCCAAACAAAGAAGTGTAACCACAATCGCTTTATCACAAAGCTGACATGAACCAGCTTTCTTCCTCCTCCTCCTCCTCTTAGCAGTCTTAGCAGAAAGCCACAGATTAACTGGACATGAAAATTGAATTACTCACTTACCCCAAGAAGATTTCCCTCCAGAGCATTTGCAGGATGAAATGTGCATTAGTGGTGGGCCATGGGAGAGCTTGCATGTCTGCTGCTTGAGTTGCATGACTTGCAAATAAAGCAAACTCCTCACCTGCCTCATGAGAATACATACATTTATTTTTTATTGATTCACCTCTTCCCACGATGAGTTTCTTCTGTTCCCAAAGAAAATGACCCATCAGTTATGTAGCAATGTTAGCTAAAGTTTTATTTTTTAACAATGAGGTCCACATGATATGGTCTTCATAGGACAGGAGTATCTCAAGTGTGCTAAGAGGGATGTGTGGAATTTGGAAATTTGAAAAACCCTCCGTGCTCCATGGCATGATGAAGGGCTGGTATAATAGCATTTCCCGGCAAACTGGTGAGCTAGATCTTTTCTACTTTACCTTCTAAGAGAAACAAGAATTTTGATCAACATAGAAGAGGAAAGGGACAATTAAGGGCCCTTACTTCTACATACCCTCAAGTGTCCCAATTTGTCAGAGACAGTCCCTGTTAATACTTTGTCATCCCATATTTTTTCACCTGCTTTTAAACTGCCCCAGTTTCTCTCTCCTCTTCTCAGCTTCTCACTTCATCCTCAGTTTACTTCCATTGGTGCAGCTGAGCTCAACATGCAAAACTAGTTTGCATTCAGTTAACTCAGCAGCAAGGAGACAGACATGAGGAGAGGCCAGAAACTTGCTCTTCCGAGTAGGCTTAGGTAGACACATGGCTGCAGCCTCTCCTGGTTTTGTGATCTTCCTCATTAATAACTGTTGCCATTTTGACCATGCTGTGATGTTGCGTGGCCATGCGTCCTAGTTTTCATCTGTGAAATGTTGGAGGATATGACATGCATGTTCCTTGTTTCAAGAGACTTCCCAGATCACTAGTACAAATTACCACAATCACTAATACAAACTGGTGTGGTTTTCTGTGAAATGTTGGAGGTCATGTGCTACCTCAGGTATGCTAAGGGCCATGTGTGGAATTTGAAGTTTGAAATAACATTCTCACTCTGCAGCCTGGCAAAGCCCAAGTGGCAGTCCCAGCACACTATTGTGTTGGATCTCTTCTACCTTTTTTCTCCCAAAAGAAACACAGATTTTACTCAGTGCAGGAGAGGAAAGGGGAATTAGTGACCCTTACTTCTAATCTTTTATGGCATTATTTTTGCTCTAGATACCAGAGACACAATGCACTCTTGAAGGTCTGTATTTCAGTGGGCAGTGGGCCTAAGCAATTGCTATGTCCATGTCAATTTGTCAAAAATATTAGCTGCTGTGCAAATATCTGCTTTTGTCATAGTGGCCAAGATCTAATTCCAACACACAGGTGCAGAAACAGTATGACACAGAACTCCAGTTGCTGAAGAGCAATGGTAAAAGAATGATGTTGCCCTCATGTCCTTCTTTAATGTTTAATGTTTTCAGGTGTCCTTTGCATCTATTTTTTATTTTTTAAAATTTTGCATCTATTTTTTATGTCTCAATTTGTGTCTTTGCATCTCATTTGCTTTATTTGAATAGTTAGCTACCTTAGTGCCACTTATTTGTATGCTAGATCACTATGGAAACCAGGATCTGGACTGCACACAGAACTTTGTGAATACAGATCTCAGAATTCGCTAGCCAGCATAGTCACAGGTCATTCTGGCTGTGAGATTCTGGGTATTGTACTTCAAATGACAATTTTTCCAGACCACATGGACCATTGATCTGATTCAGTGTGGCTCTTGCTGTGTTCTAAGAAGCAATATTTGGAAAGATCACATTCAGTCATGGCAATCTCCTCAGCCTTCAGTTTCACATGGTATAGTCCAGACACAGGCCTATCACCGCAGGGGATGGACTGAAGGTATTTTTCTAGCAGAGGCAAAGCAGGAAGTAGTGTTCTCCAGTCCTAGTAGGCACTTAGTATTTCAGTCCAGCCAAATTATTTTGTTACCTGAGGCAGAATATTCCCAAACCATCTCTCCACTTCCCAATTAAAATACAATAGGGTATTAAATAACTGTTAATATATTCACCATTCCAGAGTACCATCTTCTTCACTGTGCCTAAAGGGAGGCAGCCCTGTAACACTTCATCTGGTATGTCATGGTTTGCATGTTATGGCCTTCCGTAAGTTTTTGGATTCGAGTTCCCTGCATTCTTCGCCACTGGTTCTGCTGGTAAGGGCTGCTGGGTGAAATGTCACCCCTGGTTTTGCTGGAGGGCTGTGTGATTCTTGCACAAACTTGAAACTTTAACAATGCCTGTAAAGTCAATGTTCACAAGCTTCAGTAGCAGAAAAGCACTAACTGGCTATTTTTTCCCCTTAGGCAATTAAAACTCCATCACTCTGTAATTTTATACCTGCTGAGTGGGGTCAGTAAACTGCTTTTTCTTCGTTACAGTAATCCCAAAAGTGCACAACTGACTAACCCCAAGCCTTAATTACTATTATGTTTATGAATTTTGGTATGACATTAAAAAAAGATGTAAGAAATAAGATAAAACAACAATACCAAATGCCCTAGAAATTTAAGAACTGTTTTGCACACCATGATTAATGTTCCATTAGTGACAATTTATACGTTTTATAATGGTATGATCCAAAGCAGCAGCCCATAAAATTTAGCATTCATGCAACCATGTTCAGTTGTTACTATGTGCCTTCTAGTTATTTCCAAATTACAGCAGTTCTAAAGCCAACTTACCATGGGGGGGTTCTTGGCAAGATTTGTTCAGAGGGGGTTGGCTATTGCTTTCCTCTAAGGCAGAGATACTGTGACTTGCCCAAAATCATCCAGTGGCTTTCCATGGTCTCCTCTCCCAAATTTCAATCTAACACTCATGATGGCTCCCCAGTTCTAGTTGTCAGTACATTATGTGGCTTGAATCCCATCTCTCTTTATTTATTTACCAATGTCCTTAACACATGATAGCCATCAAGAGAGGGCTTGCATTTATGAAACAACATTCACAGATTACAAACCACAGGTAAACTTTTTCATAGTATCTTGAAAACAACTGCACTGGCAAGGGATTCGAGTACTGCACGCTCCATCAGTGAAATGTCAGGTCAGTCCAATCATTTTAGACAAAGGAGTAGCTTTCCTCACCTAGTGGCTCTCGAGTGCCTCCCATTATCCCTGGTTAGCACAAAACAAACAGACACGCACAAGAACTACCACATACACACTATTCCAGATAAGTGTGACTGTTGTCATCCAACACAGCTGTAAGGAATCAGATTGGTGGTTTATGCAGGTCGCATAAGGAATAATGATTTCATAAATAGAGTATAATTTAGGAGGACCCTACGTCATTGGTCACCAGCTTGAATCAACATGTAGAAGGCAAGCAACATTAGGTGGGTAAACAACAGGAGAAGAGTGAGGCTCTTTGCAGTTAACCCTGTAAAATGAAGATGATAAGGTGTCCTTTGCCTGTGTTTCTGCTCCTTTTGGTTTGAGGTACAGCAGTTGGTGTCTGTGTATTTGCTTGGGATCCCAAGTTATACTGGGAAATAAATGAAGATGTTTTCAGAGTTAGATGGGTTGCCTATCGACATCCTAGGTAATGTATTTGAGCACATTTAATGCTCGCTCTGCAAATTCTTAATATTTATATTATAAGTCTGTGCACAGCAAGGGGGGAAACACACTGCCGTTTCTATGTCAACAGTAGTTATTCTGTCTTAATAACTGAAATTGCTTAAATAATATTGCTGTCACACTTTAGCCACTTACTACCAATTCAATCTGTCTAAACAAAAAACAAACATAGAACTTGAAAAAAAGAGGTTCTGCTTGACTGTTAGACCACATGTAGGTTAAGCTAATTCCAACAGCATTATAGGAGGCACCACAGATGTTCTTAAAATAATTCCAACTTGTCTGCCATGATAGGTGTTACACCCTCTAACACTTCACAGATGAAAAGTGGGACACATGTGGCCAAGAAACATCAGAGTGTGGTCAAGATGGCAAAAATGGTTAAAGAGGAAGAAAACACAGGAGGAGAGTTTGCAGTGATTTGTTTTTTTTCCTGAGTCTACTGGAAAGGGCAAGATCCCTACCCCTTCTCACTTCTCTTCCCCCTGCTGAACTAATTGAGTGCAAACTTTGAGTTCACTTTGCAGCCGCTGAAGAAAACTGAAGGCAGAGAAAATGAGAGGTTTTAAAAGCTGGTGAAAATGTGGAATATCAGAGGGTTAAACAGGACCATCCTGCCAAATCAGGACAATTGGAAGATATGAACACTTGTCAATAATGTCAGTTTGTATATGAGTGTCCATGACCATTCGGGATAGAAATGTGGAAATATCTATTCTTTGAATAGTTGTCCAGTGCACTGAGCCACAGGTTCTGCTGTTGGGAGTAATGTCCCAGACAAACTTCCTGTACAAGACTTCTTGTTTTGATTAGCCCTGAGGGCCAGCTCTCCCTTTAAGTAGAAGAAGGTAGCTGCGTCAGGCGGAAGAGCTGAGGTGCCATAAAAGTGCAGAAAATTGTTAGTTATTTTAAAGGTTTATATTATATTTTTACTGCTAAGGATGAAGAAGATTTTTCTGGAATTTTCTGCCCTGGGTGCCACAAGACCTCGGCTGATTTTGGTTAAGGATTTTAGGGCACCATCTGCTCAGGCAGCAATATGTCTTGGGCTAGTCCTGATGGCTTTCTTGGCTTTTGTATGTTTGGCCAGTTCCGCACTACAGTATTAAAGTGCTGTGATTCCACTTTCAACCTCTTGTGGAATTCTGCAGTTTGTAGTTTCCTGAGGCCAAAGAGCTCTCTGGCTGAGAATTCTAAATGCCCCTCCCTAAACTACAAATCCCAGGATTCCACAGGAGGTTGGAAGTGGAATAGCAGCACTTTAACACTGTAGTGCAGAAATGGCCTTGGCTCCAACCAGGGCTCGATCCCTTGACACAAACACCACTGGTTTCTCATTTCCAGTTTACCTAACCCTAACAATTATGCTGAGCAATGAAAAGGAGGAAAGAGTCTTGTGGCAGCTTTAAGAGTAACCAGTTTATTTCAGCATTGGCTTTCAGCATAATCAACCATAAACTGGTTAGTCTTAAAAGTTTCACAAAACTTATTTCTTCTTGTTAAACAGACCAACATGACTGTCTTTCTGAAAATTGCCACAGTGTTTCCATTATAAATAATCAAATGCAGGGAAATCAGCGATTTCCATAAATGTGGAAGCCATACTTTCAAATCACATCACAGTTATATCTGTCTCTTGTAACATTAATACTTGGTATTTTCAACTATCTCAGAACTGCTTCTTAGGCCATTTCCGCACTAGCCTGTTATAGCGCTATTATTCCGCTTTCAACATCCTATGGAACTCTGGGGTTTGCAGCTTAGGGAGGAGTCTAAGGCCTAAGGCTAATGTGGAAATGGCCTTAGTTGGAATTTTGTTCTCAGACATACGGATAGAGGTTTTAAGACAGCAGTTTAAAAATATACATCTCCATTTCAGCTGACCTGAGCAGTGTATGTTTTGTGAAAGATGAAAAGTGGCCTTGGGAACCCCTTTTGTAAGACCACATTTTTAAAAATAAGTTCTTATTTTTCATCTTCAAAGAACAAGGAGGCTTAAGATAGTTTTCCATGGCTGCAGTAATTACTGATATTCTGTCATCTGCACCTGCTCAACCTTGTAGTTAGTTGTGTTTTTCTCTGTTTTGGATTAATTATTTTCTACTAATGCTTTCCAAATGCAGTGAACTTCTTCATAAAAATTTCCCGTTTGTTTCCTGAGTTCCTATGTAAGGGGAAAGGGGAGACTTGTAAACTGAAAAAGCTTTTTTAAAAAAACATCCCTTACATGTTTGTTGGGTTAGGATTTATTCAATTTCTCTCCTGCTCCATTAGTGAAACTCAGAACAAGTAAAAATAAGCTGTAGACGTGTGACTCAGTAAAAACGGAGTTAAAGGCAACATTTTAAAAGGATGTGCGTAAAAATGGATTAAAAGTTCCCAACTTATTTTTGGAGCTGGATATTAAAAGTGAGTCCAAATAAGGAAAAAAAGATTTCACATTACACAGAACAGCTTAATCTCAGACAGAGGTTCATTTTAGGGGAAGGCATTTCCCAGCTAAGGGAGAGACACAAGATCTGACAACTGACAATATTTCTAAATTCTGTTTTAGTCTTCTGATCTGCATTCAGCCTTCTCCATCATAGCCAAGCCCAACAACACATGCACAGAATGACTGGAGTACCTTAATACCATAATTACATCTGATGGTCTTATCTATACACTGAAGAAGGGGAGATACAAGATGGATTCAGAAGGAGTATAGCTGGGAAGAATGGGCAAAGTCATGCTGCAGAGTCAATGGATGGAATGAGAAGCACGTTCAGTACAAAACATGGGCCTTCCTATTCCATATCAGGCATCCAAGCTCTTCCTAATGCTGTTTTTGCAAGCACTATAAATCATATGCATTATTATCACCCTTCCCCAAATCAATATTCTGGAGATTATTTGCTGCAATTTTCATAGCCTTCTGGCATAGCCAGTGGCCCTGCTGGTCTGGGCTGAGGGGGCTGTAGTTTGGAAAAGCTGCTTTTCCATGACTAATTGCTGTGTCTGAAACAGGCTTATTTTTCAATTTTGGTCACTCACAAATGGAATGCCTGTGAACTCATTGATCAATCAGTAATCAGTGCTCTCTCTGAACTTCCTGCAAGAAAGGACATGGTGTCTTTTCACACTGCACGGTTATAGCACTATGATTCTACTTTAACTGCCATGGCTGCATCCTAAGAAATCATGAGGTTTGTGGTTTGAAGAGGCATTACATCTGTCTGGTTGAGATTTCTAAATACCACTTCCTAAACTGAAAATTCCAATAATGCATAGAATGTTGCCATGGAAGTTAAAGTGGAATCATAGTGCTATAATTAAGCTGTATGAAAGAGCTTGTGGTCTTTACAAAGAACTTTAAGTGCTGGTGCAAGGAATCTACCAGTTATCTGTCTAGTGTAATGCAGAATCCCAGAATCCTGGAGTCTTAGGCTATTTCCACACTACACTGTTATAGTGCTATAGTTCCACTTTCAATATCCTGTGGAATTCTGGGATTTGTAGTTTACTGAGGCCAGAGAGCTCTCTGGCTGAGAATTCTAAATGCCCCTCCCTAAACTGCAAAGCCCAGGATCCCACAGAATGTTGAAAGTGGAGTAACATCACTATAACAGTGTAGTGCAGAAATGGCCTTAGAGTTAGAAGGGGTCACAGGGGCCATCCAGCTCATCCTCCTGTCATACAGGGAATACACAGCTACAGCAACATATGTCAGGGAACAGAACTGTAACATACGTGCGTATATTTGTTTGTTTTCCCTAGCCTTTCATGACATCGTTCCATTTCTTGTCATGTATTTCTGTAAGCCAATTTTGTATAAAAAACAGTCAATGAGTTATTTTGATGCAGGCAGAGGAGGTACAACTCTCTGTGCTATCCACCTGCTACAAAACTATCTTTGGCAGCTAACTGGTGAAGCAATTTCACATTGATGATAAACAAGAGACATGGCAAACCACAATGGACATGACAAAAATACTAAAAAGGTTATGAAAAATTGGCCATTTTCAGAGAATGGAGCAATGACTACTTTAATATGCAAGGAGGATGTCTAGTTTCTAGATCTCATTTAGATCTCTTTTAAAATTGAGGTTCTGTTCCAGTGACTTCCACTGTTGTTAGTAAAGGACCGAGACTCCGGTTTTGTTTTGCACTATTACTGTGTATCACAGTTATTCTTTTTCTGCTTAGGAACAGATTATTTTTGATTAGGAAGAGATCAATATTGTACATTAAGTAACCACATCACCGATTCCTCTAATATTGTTCTTGTTTCAAATGTGGGACATAGCCACATAGAAGTAGCAATCATTTCCCAAAGCAAATATAGGAATATGCAGTGTCTGTAGATGCACAGATGAGACGGTGGCTGTCTGGTAAAGCTACCGCATGGTGACCATTCTGCAAATACACTGACAAGTTTTGCATATTAAAAAAGGATCAAGCAATCATTCTTCAGTAGATTTAAACCCTGTTCTAATCCAACACTCAAATCGCTACACCAAGTTGGCTTTAAATTATCTTGCTTAAAATGATATATGATTTGACATGTTTTTAGTCTTTTAAAATTATTGTTCTTGTTTTATATTGTTCTAAATTGATTTTATTGTAAACTGCCCTGAGATCTCCAGATGCAGATTAGAATATAGATATTTTAATAATCATATAAGCAAGTTAAGAAGTAAGCAGCTCACAGACTCAGTTGCCTGTCTGATTTGGGTATCCAAGCCAGGAGATTCTGTCTCAGAATTTGGATTACAGTCCTCCCTCTACATGCACGGGTTTGACTTTTGCGTATTTGATTATTCATGAGACACATACATATCTCCCCACCATTCTCCTCCTCCCATTCCCTTACATTTGGCCTGAGCAGCAGGTGCCTTCCTTTTCCACACCTGGGAAAAAAGGGAAAGGAATGGGAGGGGACCACTGCATGCAGAGAAGAAAGGCTTGCTGTGCCTCCCCCCGTTGCTTGCCTTTTGCCCAGGTGTGGAGAATGTTCACAGGCAAAAGGCAAGGGAATGGGAAGAGGAGGCATGGGGGCCCCTGATTCTGTGCTTTTTGCCCCAGTGCAGATAGGGTGGGCCGAGGCAAAAAGCAAGGGCAGCCTGTGCACGCCCCCCCATTTCCTTGCCTTTTGCCCAGATACAGAAGGAAGGCACATGCACCAGGGCAAAAAGCAAGGGAATGGGAGGGGGGAATCATAGAAGGGAATGGGAGGGGAGTGTGCAGGAGAGTTGTTTGTGGTTTTTCCACTTTTGTGAGGTTTCTGCATCCTAAAACATCGCAAAAGTGGAGGGGACATGATATTACTTTGAAATGCAATTAGTTACAATTGTAGCTCCAAAGCCTCCAAATTGTAAGTTACCATTTTAGTTATATTGTAAATCAACTCTTTACTTTCCAATTTCTCTGAAGTAACTGAATAGTTACATTTATCTATTGAACTTCAGAAGCCCCAAGACATTAGCCCTCCCATTTTCTTCATCATTTGCTTATTTCATTCCAGCATGCAAAAATTTCAGATGACTTTTCCCCAACTTGGTAAGATTATGGAGGTTTATGCACATTTTTAATCATTTTTCACTCTTTTTTTTTTTTTTTTTTTTTCAAAAGATTTAAATAAATCCTATTTTTGTTGGGGTTTTTTAATGGAGAAAACTAACATTTTGTATTTTGTGTAAATACATTGGTTTTTGTGTAAAGTGCTGTACTTTTGTTTCATACAAAAAAAAAGTTTTCTGGACAAAAATGCACAAATGAAGTTTTCTTTTGTAAAAAAAAAAAGGCCTCACACACAATAAAATCTCACGGGGTTCAAATATTGTCTCAGCAGAGTCTCTCAATGTGTCAAGACACCCCATCTTATTGCAAAGAAGAAAATTTACAAATATACTTTACAGAGCACAAGGCACTGTATTAGCTAGCAGTTGAATCAGGCAATATTCTTCATCTACCAGTTAGTGAACAATATCCCTATAACTATGAGAACAACTTTAGGTGTTTCACCACAAAAGGAATGGAGTTATCTACATTGTAGTCACAATCTCATTTCACTGTGCGTTTTTTAATTAGGAAAATGAATTAATTGCCATCAAGTAATTATTAGTAATTAGTTGCTTTCAACGAGTTACTTCCAAGCTCTGGTCTCTCCTCAGTTGGTTTTGTGCTTAATAATGAGTTACGCACTCCCCATCCCAAATTATTGTGCTCATCAGGATATTCTATAACTTTCAAGCACATGGATTCACTTATTTTCCAGTTCCCAGTTCCAAAAGCTGGAATTCAAAACAGACCCATCTCTTCATTAGGGTGTCATAGATAGAGGAACAATTTAGAAACTTTTCATTTAGTTACCAGCATCTCCAGTGGTGTTTTACCATTCACTTGGTTCCATCATGCACTATCAATTTCCAGTGCTGTGCTTCATTCCCCAGAAGAAATATGGATTTTATTTCTCAAGAAAACATACACACACACACACACATACACACTACTTCTTTCAGCTATCTTATTCTAAGAGAGAAGGGAATTGTTCTGATTTTTTAAAATTAGTAAAGCTTATAAATGTCAAGGAAGCTTATGCAGTATCAAGAAAGCTTATGAATTGTAAAAGAGTGGGAGAAAACCTTTAACCAATCTCTTCTTTAAAAGTTTTCTGTTAATGGAAGTTTGAAATCCCATGGTTTTACACAAAGAAGGTGTTAAAAGGTATATATAGCATTCTTTGTGTTTGGCTTTTACAGTAGGGTTCTCAGCAGCAGACGTTCTATTATCACATAAACCAACTCAGCCTGCTGTATAAACATGTATAATTTAAAACATCTCAGTTTATGTAACACACCACGGGGATAGGTTACATGTCCTTCTGTGAGCTTGATGTTTGAGCTGTTTACCGTTTGTAATCTGAAATCTGCAAGGGCTGGGGTATTCCATGTGCTTCAGATTCAGACAGCAGGGAGACTGTAGGTGTAAGACAGCCCCCCGACCTGGTGTACTGTGGAGGTGTTGGACTATATTTTCCACTATCCGTAGCCAGCACAGCCACTGGCATCAAATTGGAGAAGGCTGGCATAGGGTGACAGGCAATGTGTGGGGGGGTAAAAAGCCCCCAGCAATGATATCTCCCTGTTTCCTAGCTTAGTGGTAGAAGACATGTTTTTAAGCCAAAGTTCCTGTGTTCAGTGTAGGGCATTCTCTCACACTCTCTTTTTCTTGGTGCAGCAGTGAGAAGGGGTTAGAAAATTTGTGCTTCCATTTTATTTGTTTTCCCCAATATTTTTTATTAAAGTTCCAACATATAAAATACAGGATATATCCCTGTTGTGGACATATCCCTCCCCGTTCCCCGCACTTCCTTGTATTTGTTTTTCCCCAGCTGAGTTTATCTTATTTGCCTTTTTCCTAACATAAAGAATATATCTTATTTACTCTTTGTTTGTCTATCATCATCACATAAGTTTATATTTTAAGCCAGTCCATTACCCCTTTCCATTCCTTTTCAAAGTTTTGGATAGGTTTGTTTTTCAATGAATTTTCTAATTTTTCAGTCTCTACCATCTCCAAAACCTCTAATTTCCATTCTTCCAAACTTATATCTGTCTTGTCTTGCCAGTATTGAGCATATGTCAACCTCGCTGCAGTAATCAAATACAACAATACCTTCTGGTGTCTTCTAATCTCCCTATTTTGACCTATCATGTTTAACAAATAAAATTCTGGTGTCATTTCAAAATCAACTTTACAATTTTTTTGAATTTCATCATGTATTCTCTTCCAAAATTTCTTTGCTTTTTGACATGTCCATCACATATGACATGTCCACCACAGTGCTTCCATTTTAGATTGGTAACAGGTTAGTAGAAAGAGTCAATGTGATGCAATGATTTCAGTGTTGGACTATGACCTTGCAGACCTGCTCAGCCAAGGAAATCCACTGGGTAACCTTGGGAGTGTCACATTCTCAGCCCTCTCAAAAACTACCATAGATTCACCTTAGTTGGAAATGACTGGAAGGCACACAACTACAAGGTGGAAATAAACCAAATTCAAACCACTGTTGATGAAGCACTAATAAGAATTCAGACAGACTTCTAAACTCCTTGCCGCCCTGTCAGAAGGGAAGATGGGAGGAATGTGCCAGCCTGGGGAAAAAGCTAGGCTGGTTGTCACAGTATTAAATTGAGCATTATATCTGAATGCAGTCTGTTTCTCAGCTTTCAGCCTCTGGGTCTAGGAGGCATAGGCACAATGCAGCTCCCAAAATCTTTCCCCTGCTTTTTCTGTAAGCAGAATGAATTCTTGAGCCTCCAGAAGTTTGCATCCCCAATATAGTTTAACATTTTTCAAAACCAGAAATAGATTTCTGGCCATTTATATGGTTTTGTTTTCTTACTGTTTTTTTGTAGTCCTTGCAGCTTCTGGAAGATCCTATGGTCAGAAAAGTGGAAATCGCTCCTTGGACCCATCAAAGGTGCTCACTCCTGATTTGTAGTATGGAGACAGTATGCTCATAGTAAGGGTGGAGAGTGTCCCTTTTTGGCCTGTGAGACAAATTCCAATTTGGGAAAGCTGTCAGAATGGATGTCTAGCAGGTGTTGGTGAGGCTGAGGGCCTAGGGCTGGGCCAAACCATAGTGGGAAGAACAAATTGTAATTCCTCGCTAAGCATTCAGTGAAATAGTTCCTTTGTACCTTTGTCATTGTCCTGTGGGATTCTGGGGTTTGTTGTTTACTGAGGCCAAACAGCTCTCTGGCTGAGAATTTTAAATGACCCTCCCTAAACTGCAAACCCTACAATTTCATAGGATGTTGAAAGTGGAATAATAGGACTATAACAGTGTAGTGCAGAAAGGCCCTGCGACTTGGAAAGAACTAGACAAGATCCTGAAGCGTCAAGATATATCATTGATATATCTTAGAATTAGAAGTTAGAATTGTCCATGCCATCGTTTTTCCAATTTCTATGTATGGTTGTGAAAACTGGATAGTGAAGAAAACCAATAGGAAGAGAATCAACTCATTTGAAATGTGGTACTGGGGGAGAGTTCCCCAGATTCCATGGGCTGCTAAAAGACAAATTAATGGGCCCAAGCCTGAACTTTCCGTAGAAGCTAAGACGTCTAAACTGAGACAGTCATACTTTGGACATACCGTGAGAAGACGTGACTTGTTAGAAAAGACAATAATACTTGGTAAGGTGAAAGGCAGTAGGAAAAGAGAAAGACCATGTTACAGGTGGATAGACTTAAGGAAGTTCTGTGCCTGACTCTGCAAGGTTTGACCAGAGCTATTGACAATAAAGTGACTTGTTAAAGCAGTGGTTCTCAACCTGTGGGTCCCCAGATGTTTTTAGACTTCAGCTCCCAGAAGCCCTGAGCATTGACCATAGTGGCTGGGGCTTCTGGGAGCTGAAGTCCACAAACATCTGGGGACCCACAGGTTGAGAACCACTGTGTTAAAGGATCACCATAAGTCGAAGCTAATTTGGCAGCAGTTAAGAACGTTAATTCTAGGCATGGATAGTCAGGAGGGAACCCCATGTAACAGCTTTCAGGCATACAAAGCATAGCTTCCTTCAGTGTAACAGCTTTCTGTACTGTAAAACAGCCAAAAAGCCATTTATTATGGCTTCTCATCTGTCTTGACTTATGTGAGATAACAGCTGAAAAATGTGCAGGCTGAACAGAGAGTCCTGACAGGTGGCATCTATCTCATGGACTAGAAGTTCTCCATCGGTGATGGACAAGATAACTGAGATGACTGTGAAACTAATTGCACACGTAGGGAAAGCGCTATAAGAATGCAAGCTTTCTGTGCCATTTTTGAGCACTTTTAGCTCAGTGATTATTTTATCCAGGTATTCAATCTTTAAGACAGCTGATCTAGAAGTTCAGTGTGTGAGATTAGTTTTCACCATCACAATGATGTTACTATGGTAGATGACACTGAGGAGCTAATATTCTTCTGCCCTATTTCTTGTGTCTATAATGTAGAGATAATAATTCAGGTTTTTGTACAGAGTACTGAACTTTCCCTTGGCAAACGTGGTAGAAAAACAAAGAGTAATATTAAATTGTTGTTGCGTGCCTTCAAGTGGTTTCCAACTTGCAGAGATTCCAAGATGAACCTATCACAGGGTTTTCTGGGGGCTGAGAGTATGTGAGATACCCAAGGTCACTCAGGGTGTTTCCATGGTTGAGTGGGAAATCGAACCCTAGTCTCCAGGGTCGTGGTTCCATGCTCAAGCCACTACACCCTGCTAGCTTTCTGTAATATCAAATATGGATTGTAAATCAGAAGATTTATATTCAGAATAGAGGAGCTGTTTCCCTGACCAAAAGGGCAGAGTGTGGTTCCAAGCGCCCTCCTTTTTCACTCCATTTCATATCTTCACATTGTTTCACTTCTCAGTGCATTTGACATTATCATCCACTGGGGAGTTTTCAGGACAGCACGATGCTGTCAAGAGGTCTCCTTGAGTAAAAGTCTGGTCATCTCTTACTCAGCTGCCACTTCATCACAGACAGGAAAGGCATGCTTCAGTAACATCATCCCTTGGAGTATCTGTTATGCCCTTAATGTTCAGTTTGTCATCTACCCCTCTCTGCTGGACAGCTTGCTTTTTAAAAATTTAAAAAAGAAAACCCAAAAGAAACAGTTGCAGGAATGACACTGGCAGATTGTTACCCTTGTAGGAGAACCCTGTTGCCAGGCAGTATAAGCCAGCTTTTATTTATAACTTTAGCTTCTCTGCACAGCAATTCAGGACAATTTCTTTTAAGCTGTCCAGCTCCTGGTACTGTTTATCTAATGCTGTATTATTTCTTCCCTGTAACTATGGCATCTTTAAGGACAGCTACAGATAAGGTTTTGTGATCCTGGAAATCTTTGTGAGACACACTGACATGGACAAAATGTTTAACTGCACTGACCCGTGCTGCATAACAGTGTCTCTGAAATAATGATATAAGTGTAGACTTTGCTATGAAGAGATTTCTGGAAACTTCTGATAAGAGCTAATGAACTGTATAGGCTGCAATAGAAAATCCATCTTTGGAAAGCTGAAATTCATACAGAATGTTCTTTACTCTAGCCATCCATTCATGTAACATTTAAGCACAGAACATTCTCCGAAGAAGTACAGAGCTTTGATGTGAATGGGACAAATCGGTAAAGGAGTATTTATTTATTTATTTTAAAGCATTTGTATAATAGGTAAAATAGGCAAAATATAGTATGTATAATAGGCAAAAACATTTAAAATATTAAGTACCTAAATACAAACTTTTTAAAACAGGCTAAAAGCTTTCTTTAAAAAATTTTTTTAGAGACATAGAGATGTATCATTGGATTATTCTTAACTAAAATGTAAAGAAATTCTGAGATTATAATGAGGTTTAAATATAGTATGAGAAACTTGGGTTCAGATCTTTGCTCAGCCCTGAAACTGGCTGGGTAGCCTAAGGCAAGCTGTATCCCCATGTACATGTGGAGACATGGATAAAATCTTTATGGTAAAGTGTTTGAGAAGGTTATATTATGCCCCTCTGCTGTCTTAAACTGGACAGTGCTTTTGGTTGTCACCCAAGTCCCAGTGGCCACTTTCAAGTTGAAGTTGCAAATGGAGGGCTTCCTAGAAGAAAATGGAGTAGCTGCCATAACTTATCAGAAAAGAGTTTTTTTTTAAAGACCTAGAAAACAGAAGATTGCTGTCTGAGGCATGGCTGGTAAGATTCTTGTTTTACTTTAAGAGTCCTTCCATGTATTGGAGAACAGGAGGCCTCTTAGACCTTTTTTTTGGAGGAATGAGATGTGGATGTGAGCAGCACTAGGTACATTTCACTATTATAATATTGCAGTAAGCCTGTTTTGAGGTGTGGTAATTGTACCAAATATATATAATCACTGGGGCAGTCTTTTAAATTAATTGATTTTTACATCTGTAAGTGGATTAAGGGTTTCCATTCTTAGATCCTCACAACTCACTGGACTACAACTCTCTCATACAGTCCAACATTTCACAGATGAAGAGTGTGGCCAAGCAACATCAGAGTGTGGTGAAGATGGCAAAAATTATTAATGAGGAAGAACACACAAGATAGGAGAGGCTGCAGCAGTTTTCTTTTGCCCAAGCTTACAGGGAAGGACAAGATTCTGCCCTTTCTTCTTGTCTCCTTCTGTGGAGTTAATTGAGTGCAACCTATTTTTGTGCTTTGAACTCAGTTTTCTGCAACTGAAATAAGTTGAGGAAAAAGGGGGAAATGAGAGAAGCAGAATGACACTAGGACATAGCTGCAAAAGTCTGAAGGCAGACAATTACTTGAGAATGTCTCTGCCAAACTGTAACAGTTGAAGTGTGTGTTCCCCAAACTCCTGACAATTGGCCATTGGTTATGCTTTTGGGACCTAAAGTATAACAAAATCTAGACTCATAAGGTTGGGCTCCATTGTTCTAAACACATTATTTGCTTTCCTTAATGAAATGGAATGCAAAACAGAAATTAAGCACTTTAATATCCTGGTTCTTTCTGAATTAAGAAGTTTTCACGTTAAATCAAATCACCTTAGTTCTTGGTGATGAACCTCTCATGGGATTAATTAAAATGGGCAACTGTGCTTGGGAAGTCTGTTAAAGCTCAAAAATAAATAGAAGTGCTTTGTTCATTCTCCTGGAAAAATGTATTATCTGTGCTTTAACCTTTCTTCACCCTGAGTTGGCCTTTCATTATAGGCCCTATATTCTTATTCTTTGGGAAATGTTTCTTTCCAATTATACCCTACAATTACTGCCTCAGCGTTATGGCCTTTTATTAAACTAGTTTGAAAGTTATTTTAAAACATGTCCGCTATTGAGCTCTCCTTACCTAAACAGTATCTTGAAGAAGCAAGGTTGTGCAATTGCACATCATTCCAGTGAGAAAGAAGTGTGTGGGGTGTGTGTGGAGGGGGTATCTAAAAAAAAAAATACAGGAGGGATATATATAAAGCCCTTTTGCACCATCTGCAATATAAAAGGGTCAGGTACAACAAATGGGAGAAGGAGGAATCTCCTAAAAGAAATACTGAAGAATAGACACCATTTGAAGGGTAAAAGTCAGAAAAGCTAAAGATCAGAACAAGGTCAGACTTGCTAGAGAGGTTAATAATGATGATGATGATGATGATGATGGAGAGGGTTTTGGCTTTATTCAGAGCAAAAGGAAGAATAAGGGTACAGTAGGTAAACTGCATGGAGAGGCTGATGAAATGCTAATAGGGAACAGTAAGAAGGCTCAGCTGCTCTGTGTGTACTTTGCCTTTGTTCTCCCTGATATGCTTTTGGTTTCCTAAAAGAAAAAGAATGTTCAACCTGGAGTCCTTTCACACTAGAAAGTTGTAGAGCTATATTCCACTTTAATTCCATGGCAATATCCTATAGAATCCTGGGATTTGCATTTTAGTGAGGAGTATTTCAAATTCTCAGTGAGAGAGCTATGGTCCCTCACTAAACTATAAATCCCAGGATTCTATAAGACAGTTAAAGAGGACTTATAATACTATACAGTACATCTCCAGTATCCACATGACTAGTATACAGGGATTCTCTTACCTGCGATCCAAAAAAATATTCCCTTGTGAAGAGGAGATGAGAGGATACCTGCTTTTGGTGAGCTGTGAAAGCAGAGCAAGGGCAGGGAGGTGGCCCTCTCTCAAGTGGGCATTGCAGGGCGGTGGTGGCAGTGGCAGAAGCTGGAGAAGGGGAGGCATGGTTGTGTGTCTGGGAGTACATGAGTAGGGTGCTCTGGTGGGACTCCATTGCTAGAGAGGTGCCCAGGTGGTGAGGCATGGCTCAGCATCTCCTTCTTGGCATTGCATGCTGGAGAAGTGGGCAAGGAGGAGAAGGTGGAGGAGTGTGGAGAGGGGCTGGATCCAGCCGATGGTGGCTCTGCAGCCCTGATCTTTTCCTCTTCTGGCCTGATCTCCTTTTTCCTGCTCCTCCATTCAGTCCATGGCTTAGCAGCTTTGTGTGTAAAAGCACACTGCCTTGGGTTCCAAGCTCAGCTGCTCTGGGAGGTGGTGAAGGAGAAGGAAGAAGAAGAAACAGTGGTGGAGCCCTGAGTTCCTGCTGGCTTCACTCATCCACAGTGCCTTGGCAATAGAGATGGCGAGCCTGGTGTGGCTGGACCAGCCCCTGCTGGCCAGGCAGTGGTTGCTGCATAAAGCAGGGGTGGCAGCAGGGCAAGGGGGCAATGGGGGTAAGGGAGCAGCCCCCATCTTCCTCCTTGTCACCCTTGGTGGCCCCCTACTTATGGTGAGTGGCTTTGCTGCATAAGATCTAAGGGGCCTTGCATGAGTGTCACAGCAATGAGGCCTTCTGCACTCTCCATCTCCTGCAGTCTCCATCTCCTGCATATGGTGAACACCTGGGACTGGGGAGTACGGACAGGGGCGAGAGAGAGAGAGATGTGTGGGAAGCTCACCAAGCTCCACTGGGAAGGAAGGATGGAAGTCAGGGTGGGAAGGAGGGAGGGGAAGCTGAGCAGTGATGCTGCCTCCCACCCTTACCATCTCACCCAGCCTAGGGCCTCCAGTGGAAGGAAGAGAGGGAGGGTGCTGAAGAGAATGCTATAGGAATACCATTCTCTATTATCCACATTTTTTGTTATCCACAATAATTCCAGGAATGTATCCCCCATGGATACAGGAGATGTACTGTAAATCTGTAGTATCCAAGCGCCCTTGGTGAAAATAGAACAAATGATACCATAATGGGACTGTAGTTCTGAATGGGTGGTACATGGATATCAAGCTGCACTAATTAAATTCAAGTTGAAAGGTGAGAGGAAGAGAGACGGAGAGGCTTTTAGCAACAGCTGCTATATATGTGTGTGTGTGAAAGAGAGGGAAAGTGATAGGAAGCTTGATAGATCAAGAAAATACTGTGAACTTCAGCAAGGCTCCTGAAGAGGTCGCTTTTGATATTCTTCCAGCAAGCAGGTAAAATGTGGGCTAGACAACACAACTGTTAGGTGGGTTTTTAACAGGTTGGTAGACTGAACCCAAAGAATGCTCACCAATGGTTCCTCTTCATCCTAGCGAGAGGAGACTGGTGGGATTCTGGAGGGTCCTCGCCTGGGTCTTCTATTGTTCAACATCTTTACGAATGACTTGGGTAACAGAATGGAGGGCATTCTTATCAAATTTGCATTTGACACTAAATCAGGAGGACAGAATTTGAATTCCAACTGATCTTAACAGATTGGAGAGCTCAAGAAAATGAACTTTGACAGGGAGAAAGGTAGTACATTGAGGTAGTACATTGAGGCAGGAAAAGCACAAATGTAGGATGGGTGATATTTGACAACAGTGCATTTGAAAAAGATTTAGTAGACCATAAGCTAAATCTGTCAATAGTGTATTGTGGAAGCCAAGAAAGTATATACAATTCTAGGTTTCAACAACAGGAGTATAACATCCAGATTGATTGAAGTAATTGTTGCTGTTGTTAACTGCCATCACATCATGAGAGACCTCCAAGTCATCATCGTCATCATCATCATCATCATCATCACATCAACAAGTCATAATCAACACTCCTTACTCAAGTCTTGCAGGCTCAGGACTGTGACTTTCTTGACTGAATTTACTCATCTGCAGCGTGGTCTTCCTCTTTTCTTACTGCCTTCTGCTTTACCAAGCATTATTGTCTTCTCTAGTGAGAAATGTCTTCTCATGATATGTTCAAAGTACAATAATCTCAGTTTAGTCATCTTGGTTTCTACCACAGCTCTGTCCTGTGGAATCCTGGGAATTGTAGTTTAGGGCCAGTTTGAATTCTCAGCCAGATAGGTCTAGTGTCTTACTGGACTACTAGTTCCAGGATTCGATAGGATGCCAACATGGCAGTTAAAGTGAAATAACAATACTCTGTGTAGTGTTAATGGTCCCCTGATGGAATGGAGAGAACCAGTGAAATATAGTTCATCTGTAGGTACAGAGGCTGTGAAAAAGAACATGTTTGGGTATAATTTCAAGTAAATTAGAAGCTTTGAAAGGATTTCATTCCTCCAGGTTCACAAAGTATTTTAGGGCAGTGGAAATTCTGCTGTTCTTTTGAGCAAAATTCTCAGAGCACCTTAATGGAGAATGATATCAGGCAAACATCTAAAGGAGAAGTGTTGTAATAATGGACACTTACACATAGTCTACATAAATGCATGTTTCTGGTCTAACAAAGAGATACAATTTCTAGATACATTAAACAATTGTAGACTAGAACATTTCTCCATGGAACTATCTAGAGAGGAATTAAATCATAATTTGTAAGATGTCAGTGTTCTAGAACTGATTGATAACAGTGGCCAGATTCAATTTATATGTAAGTAGACATTCCCGAGAAAGTCCAGCACATTTTAAAGTCACATTTGACTTTAAAAATAAAAAAGTCTTTAAAATGATGTGATTGCTTAAAAGGATACCGGGGGGAAAAAAGGTTAAGAAGTTAAGATTTTTCCAGAGTGCCTGGAGGTTTGAGACTACTGTAATAGAAGCTCCCCTACAATGTATACTCTGTTTAGTGAAATTAACTTTTAAGATGACAATGGTTTTATCAAACAAATCTATATTAGATGCAGGCCTCTTATGGATGATACTTTTGTTAGACCAGAAAGATGTACTTAAAAGAACTTGATATATTGTAATGCATTATTTACATTATGCATCTTTGAAGAAGTAGACTTGCAGACTTCAACATCTTGATCCCATTCCTTTTTATCTCACCTGGCAGAGTCACCACTTTTTGGAAATGAGAAGAAGCCATTGCAGTCTCAGTTCCAGTAAGACATCAGATTGTATTCAGCAATTATTGCAAATACCAAAAATAGAATTCCAATAATAGCTGGCAAAACAATTTTTAATTACCAAGCACTGGGATATGGAAACAACAATTTGCAATCAAGGGGGAATGACAGCAGAGTTCAGTGATGTAGCTGTAATTGCTACCTCAGAGTCCTGTGTTAGACTTCTCTCACCTTGCCATTGTTTTTCAGGAAGATTTCTTGGCATCAGAAGCCTAGACTGTTTTGCAATGTTTAAGTACTCATGCATGAGAGCACCTCATATATTCGGTACAGTGGGGAAAGGAAACAGGCTTATGAAAACCATTCAGCAGAGTGCACTTCCAATTATCCAAATGGCCCAGGAACATCGAAAATGTATGAATGATCACAAGTTCAGGTGAATGGAAGCACTGAGCACCAACAACAAAAAGGAATTGATGGGAGTGCAGAGAGTTCAAGCAATGGAGTTTCAACCAAATGATAACTTGATTTAAATGTGCTGGACAAGTTGGGAGATAGCTGTGAAATCTTATTAGGATTTATATTTTTGAAAACTTCCTTCTGCTACCACCCACCCTTTTTCTTCTTGTTCTCTTTCTTTCAAAGACATATTTGGTGCATGTTAGAAAAACAAGCAAGCAAGCAAACAAGACTCTAGACTCTATGAATCTAAACATGTTTGCCTAGACAAACTCTTTGACAAGCCATGAAGTTTCTTAAATTCTTTTGTATATTTTTTTGGTCTTTTTATAATAATAGATATATGTATGTATGTATGTAATATGTATGTAAGTAATAATAGATATATGTATGTATAGAAATTTGAAAAAGAAACTTCAGCATTAATTTTCATTCAAAGCTCACCAGGAATAATCTATATCCTTGCTAGGAAATCATTATCATCCATTGTGCTGTATTATATGTTTTTTTCTCAGGAAATGATGAAGTTATGTTTATTGCTCTACTACAGCCAGCAGGACCACTCCAGCCAGCATGGCCGCTGACTGTGTTGGCTGTGGGATTCTGTGAGCTATAGGCAAAAAAGGAAAAAAAGAAAGAAAAAAAAAGGAAGCTTTCCAAGTTGCGGTTTTGCTATATGTGAATGTAAGAAGCAGCTGAGCTAGCCTCCCCAATCACCTTGTGGAACAAAGTGGGAAGTGGGAAGAAAAATTTATTCTGAGTAGATGCAGAGATCCCTTGAAACTGTTGAGACTGAAGAGACATTTACAGTGATTTGGGGCATAAGCCCCCATTGAACACAGGAGGCCTTAAATATCAGAGTAAACATATAGAGTGTATCCACACTACACAGTTGCAGCAGTTTGATGCCATGTTAACTGTCATGGCTCTGCCTAATACAATTTGTAGTTTGGTGAAGTGCTTAGATTATCTAGTACACCCCCTTGAACTACAGTGCTAGAGCTCTCTGGCAGACATTTCTAAATACATCATCAAACTACAAATCCCATGTTTCCATAAGAAAGACCCATGGCAGTTAAAGTGGTATGAAAACACTATAATTGTGTAGTGCAGATACCCCATAGTTGATTTAAGACATTCTTATCTTGATAAAGTGATGTTGCAAGGACATGCATCATGCAAGATCCAGCATTCGCCATCTTCTGACTCTTAACCTATCATTTTCTGATGAAAAAGAGGTCATGCTGCTGTGTTTCTACATCAAGGGTGGTCAGCTGCAGAAGGCATGAGGACATTCTTGCCCCATTCCCAGCAGTCCTAGACTATATTATGCCCTTTTCTTGGCACTTCTGATTTGTAATTTTTGCTATTTGGGACCTTGTTGAGGAGTGAGGCATAGAAACAGCCTTTAATCAGGGCACTGTGTCTCCTGGAAGCCTCTGGAAGTCTAAATCTCTCTTTTTAGCCTCTCACATTTTGGTGATTTATTTTAACATCTCATATTTGGAACCGGTTGCCCAAGGGCTACCCCTGTGCCTTATGGTGATCCAGAAGACACATAAATCCCCTCCTATCTTCTAGCAAATGCAGAAAAGCAAAAGACAAAGGACAGGTCTAGAGAAAGAACCTTCCCTGTCTCCTGCTGCGTTGCAAGTGTATGACTGTTCTCTGTTTTTGAATCTAGTAGCCTTACTTGCTTATTTTCTACCCATGGATTTTTCCACATGCTAATATAGGCCCTTTCCGCATGAGAGGTTAAAACGGGCCAAGGCGTCCTGTCACGGAGGTCGTCCGCATCTTGGATCGGACTAGGTTCGGACTATTTACCTTAGTTCTGCACCTTAGTCCAATCCAAAACGCCCCCAAGTGGTCCTCCAGCGCGCTAAGTGAAGACCAAAAAAATCCAGTCTTTCAGTCTTCTGGAGCACGCCATTTCATTCCTGCTCACTTGTGCAGATGCGCAGGCTCACACCAATATGAGCCTGTGATCAGCGGAGGGCGGGGCTGTGGGCATGGTCAGCGTCAGCAGTTGGTCCGGACCCACGAAGAACAGGAAGCCTCCATTTTCAACCTCAGCAGTGCGGATCTACGGACCTCGCACTGCTCTGATTAGCCCTGCAACAAACAGAGAAGCTCTGCAGAAGGGCTTAAGGGAAAGTCTGCATTGCTTCGAAGAGAGAAGAACCGGTAAGTAACGCCATGGAGTGATTCACTCGCCTCATGCGGAAACGGCCATAGTGTCCTACCAAGTTTATTGCAAGTCATTTGTTCTATGTGTTTGACCGCAGAAGTTTTCCCCAAATGAAATTTATGAAAATTCTTTTAGCTATACTGAAGATCTAACCCTAACTTTTACATTTTGTGATAGGAGTTCATTGTGCCACAGCATGAAGAGCCAGTCATTGAGGAAACAACAGATAGTCAGTAGTAGCGCTGTGGAGCAACATAGGCACTTCAGGGGCAGGACAATGAATTTGTCTTTAAGGCCACTCTGTCACTTGGGGCAGCTGCATGGGTGGCTCTGTGTTATGTTCTTATGTCCCTTAACAGAGGAGGGTGAAAGGAAAGTTTGCAAGCTATTTCCAGCCAAAGCCAATCCTTGGCTAATTCTTTTATTCAGAAGCACTTTGATATCAGTAGCATATACTCCTGAAGCCTTCCCTTCCCCTTCCCCTTCTTTTCTCCCTCTCTGCCTTCTTTGTCCTATTGTAGAGCTATTATCTAGATGTCAAATTTTGGTTGAAATTGTATGAGTGACATATATGGACTGTAGGTGTGGTTATTTCTTCTTTTTTTTCTCAATGGGGTGCAAAAGGCTATTCTCTAACCTTTTGCATTCCATCCAGCTCCTCTGACAGGTTTGAAGCTCTGTGGTGAAAGGGGAGGGAGGAAAATGAGACGCCTTCTTTGCTGTGCAGTCATCTCCCTCCTTTTTCCCATTTGGGAAGTGTGATAGATAGTGGTGGCACTTTACTGTCAGATTGACAAAAGAGAAGCTGGATAACAACCAGTCCCATACCTATCCACCCATTGGATCTAGCAGAGAAAAAAGTAAGCTTAGTTTGTTTTGTAAAAACAAGTTTGCTTACCAAACTTATCAATAATCAAATTAATAGAAGAAAGAGAAGAGGACGACAAAATGGCTGCAGTTAGTGTGATATGGGAAGGGAGTAGGTGTGGTGAAGCAAACAAACTGGAAGTCTCCAAATGTGCAAACAAGCAATAAGTATAGGTTTGTGAGGAATATTAATTCTAAAACCCCTTCCCGATTGTACATGCATCCTTGAAGTCTCATCTTGACTCTTAGGCCATTTCCGCACTAGACTGTTATAGTGCTATTATTCCAGTTTCAACATCCTATGGAATCCTGGGGGTTGCAGTTTAGGGAGGGGCCTGGCCAGGAAATGGAGAAAAGAAAGTCAGAAAGGTAAAAAGAAGAAGATTAAAAGGCCTTCACTTGGAGCCACAAAGATTTATATCCCTCCTTTCAATAACATTTGCCAGGGCAGTTTACAAGATTAAAATAATGTCATAAAAAACACCAAAACATGGCGCCAAGAAAAATAAAAATTGGTTAAGATTGATCTGTTAGGATGGAAGTAGGTTTATATTTTAAAATGTGGTGGAAGGAGTATAAACATATGCCCCACTGAAATGTTGTATGCTCAACAAATGCATGGAAGTGGAGGATGGGCAGAGATTACCAGCACAGGAACAGTCACCTTATACTGTTATATTTATATTTAATAAATATATTTATTGAATGCAGGCTTTCACATTTGCTGCATCCCAAGACATTTGTTTTCAGTTTGCAGAGAATGGAGTGGTTCAGATGGAATACCTCTGGCCCTTTCCACACGGGGGATGGGGAACGGGGCAGCACACGCAGGGACGGATCTTACCTGAAAACGGGTTGCTCCGTCCCTGCGGGGAGCGCGCGTTCGCCGCTCCACATGCTGGCGAGTTTCGGTGGTGTTCGGCGGCGCCCAAAATGGCGGCCGGCGACTTCTGGCGGCGCTCCGCCAATCAGGGCAGCGCGCCAGCTGGAAGCCCGCCCCTGGGCAGCTCTGCAGGGACGCGCTAGCGCGTCCCTGCAGTTTCACACGGGGCGCTGCAATGGGTAGCGCGCTCGCGTTTCGTAAAAACCTCATAAAATGTGGTTTTTAAAAAACGCGCCGCGCCACCCCTTGCGGCCGCGCTAGCGCGGTTTGAGGTGTGGAACCTCCACTATTCAAACCGCTCTAGCGCGCTCCACGGTGTGGACGACCTCCGGATGAGTCGCCCTAAGCCGTTTTTTTCCCCGTGTGGAAAGGGCCTCTGTTTAGTTATCTTCACTTCTAGTGAGAGTTCAGATTAGATTTGCTCTAAAATCCATTCATTTGTCTTTTTAGGAGTCCTCTACGTTCACTAGGTTTAGAGGCTCAGGACCCTCGCAAAAGTGAAAAAATTGCAAATATCAAAATGTGTGTGTCCTCAAATTAGATTTCAGCCATCTTATCCACAGCATTCAACAAAGACCACCAAATCCACATATAAGTGCAGCTTCTTCCTCCAGTACTAATTCAATGACTTTTTCCCAATATAAAGTTCCACAGTACAGATCTTCATTTTCAAAGCTGCTGGGATGCAGTTGGAAGGTTAAGAGGCTTTGTAAACTTAAAGCAGTAGTGAATGAAGCAGTTTCCTTATCAGTGACACACCAGAAATAAGAACTTTTTTACTACCATGCCTTGCTTCACTTTGTTATCTGAGCATAGTTATTGTTATGTAGATCACCACCAAATTCAATGCCACAGATGTCCAATTCATTTTAAATGCCTCTCTAGGTGCTGAAGATAATACTTGAGGATAACATTGCTGGTGACACTGTTGTCAAAACAGTTCAGGGAACAAAGCCTGATTGGATGAGATGCTTAATCAAAGCAACCAGGACCTCATGTAACTGTTCTGAATTATAAGCCTATGTACAATCACAACAAAAAGAGATATTTCTTCATTCTTATGCGAATAAATAGAGCTATAGAGAATAAATCTATTTTATCACTAAGACTGCCATTCTTCTACAGAATTTGTTTTTGAATTTTAGTTGGGATAGGGTAAAATCATAGACTGAAATACTGTTGCTGCACTATGTTGGTGTAGCAGTCCTTTATGCTGGCATAGTGCACTTTCTTTCCAAAGAAGGAAGGGAAAGGAAGTGTCCTATCTCAGTCCCAGCAGCACAGCTGATAATTCAAACAAACTGATGAGCTCCCAGCTCGTTATTTACTTTTATTCAGTCAGCACAAGGTCAAAAATAAAGTCCAGTAGGATACAAAGGCAAGCGAGTCAGGAGTCAGTCGGGGTAATCCAGAATCAGGCATAGAGTTCAACGAGGAATGCAGCAAAAAGAGAGATCAGATAAGCTCTGACAACTCTTGGAGGGGGAGGACAGCAGCTATATAGGTCAGAAGCCTCACGCAGCTGTTGACTGATTAATTTTTGCTGGTTATATATTCTGTGGGATCAGCGTAGGCTATCTTTGTGATGTCTGTGCTCAGCAAAGGTAGGTACTGTTATCTTCTGTGGCTGAAGGGGCAGGACTCTCTGCTGGAACTGGCACCACCCCCTGTTCTGTTTGTGGTACTGTAATCTCTTCCTGCATAGCAGGTCCTGGCATACCCCCTATTTCAGCCTCTGGCATGTCCCCTGTTTCAGACTCTTGAGTCAGAGTCCATGTTCTGGAAGCAGAGTATGACAGGGAGGGTAGCAGCAAAACAACAGTGAGTAACCCATCACAACTAGTCTATTCAGTGTTATCAGCTCCAGTCCCATGGAATGTTCTCCCTGATTACCTTAGACATGTGCCTACTCTATTCTGCCTGGTGGTGCAGTGGTTAAATGCTAGTATTGCAACCACAACATTGTGAGTTCGATCCTGCAGAGCTTCAGGTTGACTCAGCCTTCCATCCTTCTGTAGGTCAGTAAAATGAGTACCCAGCTTGTTGGGGGCAATTAGCTAACACATTGTAAACCACTTAGGGAGTGCTTCACACTGATAAGTGGTATAGAAATATAACTGCTATTGCCATTGCTACTCTACTCACTTTTTGATCTGCACTGAAGCCCCCATTTTTCACAAAAGCCTTTCCTGACATAAGCTCAGTCGCTTATTTTTAATACAGTTTCAAGTGTTTGGTTATTTGTACATAGCTGAAAAGTAAATGTGAAGTTCAGTCATACAACAGAACACAGAGCAAACAAAAGCAGAACAACTCATTTTTGCAACCTGAGAGAATAGAGATCTTCACCTGTTCCCAAGGTGATACCATTATAGGCACCCAATAACTCACTCTGGGCAGGCAAGTTATATAGCTAAGATACCAGAGCCAAGATAACCCTTTGCCCAGCTGCAACCTGTCTCAGAATTGCCCGAGGTTACCCCTACTACAAGTAGCCCTTTCTTTAAAGTTCATCCAACATTTTGCCATGTTCATATTCCAGAGCTTTGGAAGGCTTATAAGAAAGAGGAAGAGGTTTGTTGGTGGGTCGTTGTCCGGCCTCCTCACGTTCTGATCTTTCCAACCACACTTTTAAGCAGTGTTTTAACAGCTGTTGTGGTATGTCTTGGCTACAAATATAGCATACTAGCGTATATACCTGGCGTTGCCTGGGATTTTATATTCTCATAGGGAATACTTGTTAGAAAGATTTGAGATCCTGTGTTTCTAATTCACGAAACTGTCTTGTCCAGTACCTGTAACTTTTCCCCATATTTCCCAATCCAATCTGTATTCGAAGTTACTAACATACAGAGGTTGGGTTCCTGAGGGAATACACTGCCCTCTTCCTCGCTGCTAGGCTGGATCTCCAGAGCAACCGGCCTATTCCAGACAGACACAGTTGGCTGAGGCCCAAGAGCTCTCTGGCTGAGAATTCTAAAGGCCCCTCCCTAAACTGCAAACCCCAGAATCCCATAGAGTCTTCTTAGGCAGCCAATCATATGAGGTCTTCGCCTGACACAGACAAACAGACAAGCTGTGACTTTTATATATTAGACGAGGCAACAAGTTCCCAGTTCAGATACAGCTTCGGGTTATCCCAAGTTCTCTATCCTTTTGCTTACTGAATGATCCATCCTCCTTCCTATGCTAGTCTTTCCTTTTCTTAAGACAGTTCAATGAAGAGCAGCACCCAACTGTTTAATTGTCTGGCACTGAAGCTTTTTAAAGGTTCAGCACCCCCACAAGAAAAAGGAACAGAGACTGCCGCTTTCATCTGTCTGCCCCCCTCTTTTGACCTTTGTGCTTCTTTTGTTAATTCTTTTTTCCCCCTCCTTCATCCTTTCCTTTCCAGCTGTCTAGATTTAAACTGCTTGATCTTTGTTGTTGTTGTTATTGACATTCTGGTTTCTTTTGTCAAATAAATGTCAAGTGCTTCAGAGCCATTTTTATGCTGGGAAGGGTTGTGCTAAGCACAGATTCTTGCTGATGTCAGGCTCAAGAAGGTTGCTGTATTTGAGAAGTAAAGCCCCACTAAATTCTTCAAAGTAAGCCCCACTAAATTCAGTCAGACTGTGGCTGGCTTCCTCTTGGTTATCCCCATGTAGAGTAGACTCATTTAATCAATTGTTGAATAGTCAGTTAACAGGTCAGTCCCATCAGTTAGGACTAATGACAGGATTTAGGGCATGCTATGTCAATGTTATTAGAATTTCATACCCTTCGAGATTTTTACAGATGAAAACTGGGATAAGCTTGACCAAACAATATCAGAGTGTGGTCAAAAGAGTGTGGCCTGGAAAAAAGTTATTAATGCGAAAAAACACACAAAATGACTATTTTAAGAAGAAAAACCCAGGAATTTAATTAGGTACTGCATTTAGGAAGGGCAGAATTCCACCCCCTTTCCTACTTTCCATTGAGTAAACTGAGAGCAAACTGCTTCTGCATTTTGAGCTCAGTTTGGAGCAACAGCAGTAAGCTAAGGACAAAGGGAATAGGAGAAGAGGGAGAAGAGGGAGAAGAAAGAAAAGCCAGGACGTTTTAAAAGCAACTGACAAAGTTGAACAGCAGAGGATTAATCAGAGGTTGTGCCTGGCAAACCAGAATAGTTGGAGGGTATGGGACTGAGCTGTAAGAGCTGCATGGAGGGAATGATGCTAAATTAAATTTTTCCTTTCACTAAGCTGGAAGGTTGCTTGTGGATCCATTGCCATGGGGTGGTGAATCTACTACCCTTGGCTGGCTAGGTTATCTACATCCTGGGCCCTTTTCCTGACCAAAGTTCAGCACAAGGAGAGCTCCCATACCACCCAAAGTAGCTGCAGGAGGGAGTTTGCTGCCCATGCTGAACCGTTGTGTTAAGAGAAAACACATTTGCTGCAAGAAAATTCCTTGCACTTGAATTGAGTATCCATTTTTTTGAAGTGCAACAAATGTAGCCAAACAGAAAGAAGGACTGCTATGTATTTCAAGGCGAAATTACTATTGCAGAAGAAGCAGGAAAGATATCTTGGCAAAGCATTGCTCAAATAATTATTTCCCAGTATTTGATACTACTCATGGTTACTGCTCTGTAACACAAAATGGTTGCTTTTTCAGTTTCTGTGCTCTGATTGAATAGTTGGAGTGAGATGGCTCAGGACATGTTATCCAATTATTAGACAACCTTTAGTCTCGGTGAGGTTCTTAGCTTATTGCATTAATCCAGGCTCTCAAGTAAAGAGTTATTAAGTGTCTTGAAAGGAAATGTCCTTTCAGAGAAGTGAATCTCAGTAAATAACAAACTGCATTTCGCCAAAACAAAACAGAACCATCATAAGGTCAGTGTCATTACCAGAAGGCTAAGCTTCAACAACATTTAATTATGAAATGTAAAATGTAAAAAAAACTACATATTTGTTCATTCTGTATGAGATATTGAGATACCCCAATGGAAAAATGATCAAGCACTGTGAGGTCTGGGGTTTTGTGTGTGTGTTTGCATTTTGGGACATGTGAAAATGTTGCTTATGCAAAATATTGTTTTTGTGCAAAATAGTGATGTGCAAAAAAATGAATTTTGTATAAATGATTTTTCTCACAATAAGATCCAAAATACACAATAATAATGATAGTGATAGTGATAATGATAAGAAACGTAGAAATGCTCCCTAATCTTGTCCAGCATTGGTAATGCTGAATTATAGATTTCTGATAAGGAAGGGTTTGACTGAACCTACCAGCAATGCTTTCCATATTTCTATAATTCTTTCTTAACCATTAAGCTTTCCTCTGGATAGCATAATGAACTTGTGCAATCACTAGCCTGAAAAATCTGCCTCAAATACAGGTTGCTTAGGAAAAAAAGGAGCAAGACAGCAAGTGGAAGATGAGAACAATCATAGTATAAATCATGCAGGCTGAGAATTCATTTGCCCTGCTGGTGTAGTTGCACAGGGTTGAGTGGAAAGGGAGAGAAGAGGAATTTAGGTGGCTTGGCAAGCTGTACTGGCATCAGAAGGTGGAACTTGGACATCCAGCGAACACCTGACTAGCTTGTTAGCTATTACTGTTGCAGGGTAAGCTTCACAATGACTGGGAACCTCTCACACAAGGACGTCTGGAATGGCTTCTCACATGAGCAAGGAGAACAAACAGCATCTCATGGAAATAAAGAGAGTGCAAATATTGTGCCTTTTATGATCCGGGCCTCAGCAGCATCATTCCAGAAGAGAAGTGGGGTTAACTGGGGGGGGGGGCGGGATAATCTATATAGTAAATATGTTTTGCTACCTTAGATGGAGTGAAGAGACTTGGTCCATGTAGCCCATTTCTGTCTAGTCTCAAAACATCTCTCCAAGGTCACCAGCAGAAGTCTAAATGAGGGCTGAAGCAGCACCTGCAAATATTACTTTGTTGAAGCATAACTTACAGAACAGTTCTTGAAAGCCATCGGGGCAAATAGCATGGCAAACAGTGGCAAGCAGTTATGCTGGCTAGGAAATACTGGAAGGTACAGTCCAAAAAACCCAGCATTTTCAGGTTCTTGACTGAAGAATGCAAAGTGCTTTAGTGGACTCAAAACAAGAATTGACAAGGGAGAGGGACCTAGCAATTTTTTGTGCGCTCAGTGTAACTTCCCATATCCTCAAGAAGGAACACTTTATAATACTTTGATATATAGTCCTGTTGCTTCAGTGTTGGCTCTAGATAATGAAAGAAATAAAATATGATGAGCAATATCTTTTATTGGATCAAACTCTGCTGATTTAGGAACACACAATATTTTGAGCTACAGAAAGTTCTTCATCATGGAGGGAGGGAGACTATAGGGGTTTTTTTTATTGCTCATGTTTTGAAAGTATAATTGCGAAAGACATTCTGTTCTTTCTTTCCTGATATTAGCAATTTTTATCCTGCTTCTTTCAACAAGTCATTTAGGATCTGATGTTTTAAATTCTGCATGTTGCATCTGTAGCTGCCCATGAAGCCCAAATAATAATGAGATCATTTCACTAACAATAGCTTCATTATCATGCCAGCTGCTGCTATTTTATGGGCTTACCCCTCCTCTTTAAATGTGCCCCTTTTATTGGTCTTTTTCATCCCAAAGTGTGTGTTTTTAATGAAATGTTATTTGAATTGCAGTAATTCAGTTCCTCAAAAATTTGCAACTCGGGCCATAGGTAACGGGAAGGGGGTTGTCTAAAGGAATATAGAGATACTATGCATACCCCCATCGATTTTCATAGTAATCTGCAAATAATTTACTCAGAAATAGCCTTCTTGAACAATGTCTATTCTTTAAGAGAGGAGACCTGCAGAATGTGAATAGGCTCATATTACGCAAATGTTGTACCGAGATGGTATTAATGATATAGGGCAGTAATCAGCAATTGAAAACCTGAGATACAACTATGGCCCTCTAAAGGATGCCATCGGAGATGCTCGTATCCCAGTTGTCAACCCAACAGGGAAAAAAATACATGGACAAAGTGGTGCTTGTAGCCATAATTCTTGCTTGCACATCATTTCAAGAATCTGTGGATCAGGGGAAACTACTTTCTACCCTTTCCTTAATTTAGCCCATCAAGAAAATGTATTGCTTACCAGGAATGTAAGATTACTGAGAAATAGTTTAAAGTTGTATGGAATAAGGACAACATGAAATAATGTGAGGGTCAAGGAGTATGTATGACTAGCAAATTTAGATTTCACAGGGAGAGAGCCCTATGTTCATTGGAGGAAAGGGCTGGATAAGACTGTAATTCATTATCAAAATGAGAGATAACCTAGAGTTCTTTGTTTTGTTTGAAGCCATGTTAGTCCTCTGCAGCAAAAAAAGCCATGTTAGTCTGCTACAGTAAAAAGGAAAGGAAGGTGGAAGGAATCTACCAGCATATTAAAGACTAATTGTGTTTTATTTCAGCATGAGCTTTTGTGGATATCAGTCCACTTCTTCAGATGCAGTACAGAGTGATATTAAAGCCTTGAGAAGGTGAGAGAGAGGGAGAGAGAATTAAGCATAAGGATCATAATCTGCATCTTTCTGGATCCTGTTACGTTCTACCCATTCCCACAACTGTAAAAATATGCTTAATAATCGGGGGCTTTAATATCACTGTGTAGTGCATCTGAAGAAGTGGGTTGATATCCATGACAGCTCACACTAAAATAAAATCAGTTTGTCGTAAAGGTGCTGCTAGATTTTTCTCCCTCTCTCTTTTCCTTTTTTTATGCTACAGTTCTTTTGTGACCCCTCTTCCTGCCTTTCTTCATTCCTTCCAGCAGCCACAGATGAAGCTGTGTCCTGTGCCACCATGAAACTTCTACTGCCTTCAGAAAGAGGGAACAGGTTTGCTTTTCTAACACCCAGTGCCTAAGTCCATCATCTCAGAGGTGTCTCAGACAAAGGGTGGCACAAAGTGACTTCCTATTTTAGCTGGCAGGAGCGGTTGAAAGTTGGACCACAAGATTGATAGACTTGCATTCTTAGAAGCTCTGACTATTAAAATAAGCAGCTGCCAAGTATATATGGCTCTATATCAGCAATTTCTATGGAAGAAGGTGCAGCCCTTTCTGGCGTCTTTGCCAGATAGCCAGAAAAATATTGCCCTTTTCTAACTGGCAGAAACCCAGCACCCACCAGATAACAAATTAATAGAGCCCAGCATGTTGCAGTGCACAGTGCATACACTGTGACACCATGCTTGGCTCAGATCTGCTGGTATCAGAAAACATATAGAAAAATTTCCATGTGGTGGTGAAGATCTCTTTAATGTCAAGACTGATGATCCTATGGGGCACCTTTTAAAGTCTATATGATGGCTAAAAAGATGAACATAGAGGCGCAGGCTTGTTAGGTCCAGAATTCTGCCTGGTATTTTTCTATGCCTGTATGCAGGAAATGTCCAGAGAGACAGATCATTGTAGGAGAAGCAAGCATAAGTATATTAGTTCAGTCCACTGCATGCATAGGTAATCCAAGAAGCTCGTGGAAGATGAAAGGACGCACAGATAGAAGATCTCAGTGTCCACAAGTCATTACATGAAGCCAGTAGACAAGCAAAGCCACAAAGAGTAAGACAAGAAGTCACTGGATTTAGCCAGTCCAGAAGTCAAGAGAGGACTTCTAGTCAAGGAGACTGAACATTTGCAACTCATGAGGACTTTCAGCAGCTGCTGGGAAATTTATAGGTTTCTACCTCTGGATGCTGGATGCTTGATTAGTTATCATTTCCTGTTTAACAAATGTTGACTCCTGTGAAGCTGCTTCTTGTCTCTTTGTTGGACTTTGAAGGGTGAGGTGACTCTTCAGAGTCAATCAAGTCCTGCTGAGGAGAGAGCCCTTCAGCTGCTTTGGCCATCCGCTTCTCGGATTCAGGGAGGGAGTCATCACCTGGAGCCAGAAACTCTTTGTGATCCAACTCTTCTCTGTCAGATTCCTCAGATTCCAGAGGATATGATCATTTACCCTTCTCTTATATTAGGTCTTGCTATTCAAGAACATCATCTCAAATCTCCTCATAGAGTTAGAGGTCTTATATACAATTTAAATACTGATTTCTTCTTTATTCATTGCTGCATTTCTTGTGATCACTATATTAGTGGTCAAGATCATAGAGAATCTAACTTTCAGGTTACTCATCATGCTGTGGTGGTCTTGCCAAACTTAGTAGGCCAGTGTCAGTCATCTGTGCCTTGTCACTCTCAAACAGCTAGTCTGAAAACTGAGGCTTTGCTGGAAGATGCCCTGTCATATTTGGGGTCTTTGAAGTGGTACAGGCTCCTTACTTTTATGGACTTTACATCATCTGCCTACTATTGCTTTTTAGTGTCAGATGTCCTTCACTTTCTACTCCACTTGAAGCAGTCAGACAATATCCTTTCACTCAGTGAAGGTCTACCTCTCCCTCTGCAGACCAGCTGGACAAACAATTTTTCAAAGGCCTTGCACACCAATACCTACCAGTTCCTTCCAAGACTTCTCCATGGTCTCTGTATCTGGGCCCCCCCCCCATTTGGTCAAGGTTCCCTTTTGAACCATCAGCAACTGTGAGTCTTCACCTTCTTAACCCAAAGGTTATCATCTGGGTGGCAGTCAGTACTGTTTGGTGTGTAGGTTGCCACACTGAGAGGGGAGTCACCTTATCTTTATTCTGTGCTGTTCTGTACCCATATGCTTCTTTTTTTTTTCCTGCCAGAAGTCATTTCCTAATTTCACTTCAGCCAGGATATCATCCTTCTTACTTTCCTTACCAATACATCATCTCCATGAGAGACAGCTCCCCACAGGTTAGATATCGGATGCACACGTGTCTTTTATACCAATTGCTCAGCATCCTTTCAACTTTGTCAGTGCCTCAGTTTGCTGCACTGGCATTCAGAAATGTCTTCCAATTTCCTCCCAAGCACTTGCTTAAATGTGTGGCGTATCCCATCAGTTAAAAAGTTACTCCAAGTGGGCAGTGGCAACATCTGTGGCTTTGCTAGAAGAAGTCCTTTGCTTGACTCCTGCAAAGCAGCCACACGGTCACAGACAGCTACATGCTTATTCCATTGTTGTTTTAATCTCCCACTTTTCTTCTACCTCAGGGTCCAAGCTACGACTAAAATGCTTTTGATACTAAAATTAAAAAAACCAACTAAACCAAACATTAAACCAAAAATCTATTTAAAATCTATTTAATTTGTGTTTAAAATGCAAGTTAAAAGCAATTTTAAAAAACACATATAAAACATAATAAAATACAAGCAACACTCTCCAGGAAAAGCTCTAACTGCTGCAATGTATTAAAAATCAAAATTCCTCCTTCCTTAAACAAAAAAGAGGAAAGACAGAGAGCAGGGGGCCAACTAGGCCTTCTGAGGAAGAGAGCTCTACAACTTGGGAGCAACCCAATGAGAAGGTTCTCTCCTATGTGCTCCCCATGTATGCCTGTGATGATAATGAGATTAACAGAAAGACTTCATCTGTAGATCTTAAACTTGGATGACATTTCCTTTGATTGTGCAGCCCTCTCCTTGGCCCTGACATAATGTGAAGCCCACCTCTAGTAAGCTGGCTCACTAATCACCTATATGTTTGAGTCACAGAGACCACAAAGAAAAACAAATTGCTTAATTGTAGCTCCGGTACTATAAGTGACCATCTGTAAACTCACACAACCCATACTCCTCCCCTTTCTCCACAGCTGCACTTGGGTACTTATAGGCCATTTCTACACTAGCCTGTAATAGAGCTATGATTCCACTTTCAACATCCACATTCCACATTCAACATTCCACTTTCAATGACTCTAAACTGCAAACCCCAGGATTCCATAGGATGTTGAAAGTGGAATCATAGCACTATAACAGGCTAGTGCAGAAATGGCCATAGTGTCAGACTTTGCAAAGAGAAGTTGCTGAGGTACACTGAAACGTACAGGCTGGAAAATGGAAGCTCTAAATTGGTGCCCTCACTGGAGCCAATATAGGATGTTGCAGTTATCGTTCTGTGCAGCTGCATGACAAATGTGTTTGAGTTCATAGATGACTATTTGAAGAACCACAATTACTGGTAAGGGACTTGTTCATCTTGAAACACGTACACGTGTCCTTCATTCTTAGCTCTAGTGGCTAATACTTGTTTAGTTGAATAGGCAAATCAAATCTGAGTTGTCCAATCCAGTGTGTCTAAATTAATTAAACCTTGTTTGTTTTGGTGAACTGGTGTGATACTATTGCTCAGCTAGCAGTCCTAATATACCCCTTCTGGCTTAATTGGTAGTTGTGCTCCATCTTCTGAGACCTTCTGGTTTATGGGATTGGAACTTAATGGGATGAGATCTTATACCCTGTTACTTGGCAGACCACTATTGAACACAGTGGGTTTTACTTGGGAGTAAACTTCTATAGGCTGTCAGTATCTTTAAAGAAATAAACTGAATTCTAAAATGCCTTAATGTACTCATTCTTTCTCTCAATGAAGTTAATAAACTAAATGAGGGAGATATAAATGTTGGTATGTTGGTTTATAATAAAAATAAGAATATTACAAAACTGGCTGGAGTCTCTAATGGGATTACACACAGGAGGTAGTTCCTTCCCTGAATAAAGTAATTTCCAAACTCTTTATGCCTCTAACTTAATAAAAGCAAAGCCAGATGTGCACAAATCACTTGGTGGAAGCTGAACCTAAAGGGAGCTTGGCGTTCTGTTCAATCTAAATTATACCCAGGATCTTAAACAGACACACAAGCTTATCCTTCCCTGTGCAGCCTTCATTCTGCCAACAGTGCACTGAGTTTTTCTAATAAGGATACTCATTACTTGAAGGATTTTTCTGTGCAAAACAAGAGATTAGATGCCGGCAAAGTAAAGGAGGAGAGCATCTGCTTGCAGTTTTCTACACATAAGAGATGACTCGCAGGCAATGGCTTTAATGTGTGGTGGCAAGAGGCAGTGTTCAGGTTCAGGGGTGGTATGCCTGTCAGTCATTTGCTGGAGAACAATGGCAGGAGAGACCTGTTCCTTCATGCCATGCTTATAGCCATGCTTTTTTTCCACTGTAGGAGAAAACAAGTATTTCTCCACATATTCCAATATACTGAAATGGAGTTATTCTGTAGTGAAAAATTGGGGAGAGGGGTGCACAAAAACCAAAAATCCTGTTTTTTGCACATAAAGCACATTTCCGGTGCAGTTTTATGTGAAGGCAACATAGGGCAATCTGCACTTCACTGTTGTAGTGCTGTTATTCCACTTTCCACATCCTGTGGAATTCTGGGGTTTCTAGTTTACTGAGGCCAAAGAGCTCTCTGGCTGAGAATTCTAAATGCCCCTCCCTAAACTGCAAACCCCAGGATTCCATATGATGTTGAAAGTGGAATAATAGCACTGTAACAGTATAGTGCAGAAATGGCCTTAATCAGAGGGCTTTTGCTATGGACCGTTTTGTACATCATGAATTTCTTATACATTTCTTATTCCTTCACAACCTTTTTGGGATTTTCCAATAGCAGGAGAAAATTGTGCAAATTTCTTGCAAATTTCTTGCTTATCTCTTATTCTTCTGAACATATTCCAAGCTGTCAGAAAACTCTTTTTTTTTAACCTGAAAATGAATATTTATTCCATTACTAAATGTTACTCACGATGGAAATCTTGAGGAAGCCCTTCAGGCAATTGGAAGAATCCGTAGGATAGACACTGTCACCAGCAAAGTAAGAAGAATTATTATGTGGAAACAATGACTCAGGCTTGATCCTGCGGATAGAGGACCAGGAAGCTGCGGCCTGGGCAGAGACCGTGACTGGCAGCAAAGTTGTACAATGCTGCACAAGGAAAGCATCCTGGTTAGTCAAGGCTGCATCGCTGTAGCACCCTGTTTTAATGTATTTTCTTTGCTAGCTTTGAGTTACAGCAAAAAGAATAAATTTGTCCCTGTATTTAGGGGTATATGGTACACCAGCGCAGCAAGAAAACTCTTCTTGGCCCTGGTGTCCTTACTGATTGCTCAATCCCAAAGGCAGATCTTTGGTTCAGCTTGCTGCTACGCAAGTGTAACAGAGAAAATACTTTAATCTGGCACAATGCAGAGCCTTGATTGGTAGCATCCACTGCTACAGTACTTTTCTGTGACAGAAAGAGGACAGCCTGCTGTCATGGTACCACCATAGGGCAGCAAGAAAAGGCTAATCAGAGGAAGCACACCTCTCCCAAAGCATCATGTTTGAGGGGAGATAATCCTTGCTGTGGAAAAAGTAATATAAGCTGTCCAAAAGTCCTTTGTGTTTTCCTGTTGCAAAACTGAAATCTTGTGATGAGAGTTATAGCACTAGTTCTTCAGCATAGATTTTCCAAGAGTTGCATCCTGCACTGCAAGTTTTCATTCTTTTGTTCTCCAAAGTCATTCTTGAAAGAGAAACAATAATGTGGAGAAACAGAAACATGCTGAGATTTCAAGAACTGCTGTTTCACGCTTTACAGTGAGAGATATGAAAAGCGGTAGCTAAACTAGAATTAACTGGTGTATCAATGAAGAGGTGAGTATAATATCAATTACATAGTGATATCATGGAAACCATCAATCTTTTATAGCAAAGAGTGTTTTGGATTAGAAAAAGACACTGCAACATAGAGAGATAAAATATAAAAGACATTCTACGGGCCTTAAATGTAAGATAAACCCAATGTAAAGCAGGCATCTAACAGTATGCATTGAAATATTTAGAAATCAAATCATTGGTTTTGTAAGAAGAAAAGGAAGTCAGAGAGTGTGTTTATGTGTCATGGAAGACAGGGAGACAGATAAACACTGGTAGAAAGAAGAGAAAATGATGCAGGTAAAATCATCAAGGCCAGTTACACAACAGTTTATGTACCATTAGGCAGAGTGAAACTCAGGCAGAAAGTGTAAATAATTTGTTAACCATTAATTTGTTAATTCAGTTTAATACATTTTCCCCAAATGTTAATTATTAAATTCAAATGACATTGTATTTGTCTATCAATGTTTCTCAATATGTTACTTCATTGCTGGCCTTTTGAGTAATTTCAAATAGTAATTTTAATGTAGTGAGCCAATTAACTAAACAATTTGATAACATTGCATAATGTTTTTAAAACTAGCAAATTACTGGGTTAGTGCTAACATTAATGTTTCTAAGCTTTGGATTCAGATGGTGGATTCTGAGAAGGTGGTGGATAGTTCTAAGATATGGAAAGATAGAACTGTGTATGTTTCATGGTTTTACAACCTCTCAAATAGTTTGTTATCTGCAGGTTTGGTAGAGGATGCTGTCTTATTAAGAGCTGAGAAGTAAGATTCAATTGCCACTCCAGTTTGTATTTATGTATTGATACCTATGGAATGAGGAGGAGGCACAATTTTGCTATTTACCTCATACAGCAACATCTCTTTGCCAAGCCTTGATAACCAATGTGGTATAGTTGTTAAGAGTGTCAAATTTGGACAGGGAAGATGTGGGCTCAGATCCCCACTTGATCATCAAGCCTTTGAGCCATCCACTGTCCATTAGCCTAAGTTATCACACAAGGATGTGGCAAGGATGCGATGAAGGGGAAGTAGTAGAATACTGTATGGAATTATGATCTTCTTGGAAGAAAGGCCGGATATAAATGTTAATACAGCTATGAAATGAGAAATGGGGTGCAGGAAAGAGGGAAAACCATATGTGAGTGGAAGAGACTGCTCTTCTCTGCTTTCTCCTCCAAAAACAAGTGAGCTAGAATCTCCTCCACCATGATGCTCACTCACACAGGATTGTCACTCATGGATTCTGGTCCCTCAAGGGAGTACATTGTGCAGATAGGACCACTGCAAACTTGGGTGTCATCATGGCTTGCCCAGCTGGTATAGTCTCTGTATTGCATAATAGAATGGAGGGCCTCAAATACCTCCAAAGTATAAACTGGAGCAAAAGTGAAGTGAGGAGGGTGAAGAATGAAAGATGAGCAAGAGAAGCAACATGGGAGAAGATTTCCATGATCCTTCTCCATGGCTTTTGAGGTTTCCTGTGGTCCATTGGCTGTTGAGTTATGTGAATAGGCATTTTAACCAAAATACTAGCTTCAAGCAGTTTATATTATAAAAAGACCTACTCAGGTGTCTTCAAAATATGTTTCCCGAAAAAGTGCTGAAGGAAGAATCCTGTTCGTCTCCAATCTCACTTCTGTCACCATCTACATGTGGAGGGTGACAGTCTGGAGAGGAGAGACTCTACTAACCATGGAGGCTGTCCACAAGACTCGGAACCCTAACAGTCAGCACAGAGTCTCACCTTTCAGATTGCCATCTTCCATGCATAGAGCTTGATGGAAATGACAACAGAGGGAGCAGGACTAGTATGCCACCATCTTGAGTTTTGCATAAGCACATTATCAATCATGCCAAGATAAAACTTGATTTATCTTCAGAACACCATGAAGCTGACCAGTAGTGAATCTGAAAAACTGAAATTCAAGTCATTCTACTCTCTCTGAGAGCAATTTTCCAGAGCAGGGGTGGGCAACACATCCAGCCCCTCACCTATTTTTTGTGCAGTTGCTACTCTTGGCACTGACTGACCAGTGGCACAAAGGAGTCAACCCTATATCGCCACCACATTTTATTCTAAATCAAAGAACACATGGGGGAGTGCACGCGTGGTTTTAAAAGCAGGTCATACTTATTTTCCTGGCTCTGGACAGGTTTGAGAGGCATTAAATTGGCCCCTAAACCCACCAAATTTGCCCACCCCTACACCAGTGTCTGAAGGAGGGATTTTCCTAGGCTTGAGAGCTTTCTAACCAGAGATACCAGAGATTAAAACCTCCTTGCAAAACTTTGCTTATTGCTAGCGCGCGCGCACACACACACACACACATACAACTATTTAGCATATACAAAACAAAAACAATAATTCACATGATTTCCATTTGTGCCCTGGTAATTGATATGAATTTTTCCCCACCCAGCTCATTATAACTCTCCATTATATTTACTCTTCCCACTTCTAATGCAGCCACAGTCATTTCCTATTATGTGCTGTTAGCAACCTGCCATTCATTAACGACAACAAATGGTCAAGCCCCCTGAGCTGCCCTGCCTGTTCCTGTCTTGCTCTGTTTGTTTACATCCAGTGGCATATGAGTAACTGTTTTCTAACTCTTTGCCTGGTGTTACCTTCAGGTCACGTTCAGCCTGCTGTTCTTGATGTGGAACTTGTATGAATGAACTGTCAGATTAATTTCTCAGAAGCGTGTTCTGCTTCATAAGCTGAAGCACATCTGCTAATTAAAAGAAGATGGATGTAATTGTGACTGGTGTAGAATTTTCATGGACTTATTTCCAGTTACCTTTTAATTAAGTGTTTCTTTAATGCTTGAAAGAGGCCTAGGAAAGCATAAAATACAGTCCAAAATTAATATGTTGGTTAGGAGATATAACAAGTAGAAATATTCTCATCAATCTGCTCAACACAGATTGATGATGATGATGATGATGATGATGATGATTTGTTTTTAAAAGATCCAAATTATATGCTGGAAGTGTCTGGAAGAAGTAGGAACATTTTACCACCTTTGGTGGACATGTAAGAAAACAAAAAGGTATTGGACTAGCATTCCCAAGATGATATCAGAAATTTTCAGTTATAAATTTTCCATGTCCCCAAAATTCTATCTGCTAAACATGACTCATGACTTACATCCAGATATGTCGAAAAAATACTGGGGAGTCATGCTCTATTGATAACAGCGGCTAGAATAATCTACGCAAGAAAATAGAAAAAAAAGTGATACCCCAACAATAGAGGAATGGCAATATGAAATTTTTGAAATGAAAACCGTGGACATCTTAACACACATAATCAAGGGCAAAGAGGAAGAAAAAATTAAAAGGGAGTGGGCTCTGGTAACTGAAAACTTTTTACAAGTAGAGCTATGATATAACAAATTGAAAGTAGTAAATTGATGTAGAGCTATGATATAACAAAATGAAAGCAGTAATAGTACCTGTAAACCCAAATGCTTACTTGGAAGGATGGCAAGAAGCTATTTTCCTTTCCTTTCTGTAAGGTCTTATCAAAGTACATGAAATATGTATATATATTTATATATAACCCATTACATTTCTGTTATATATATTTTATATATTTTAGGTTAATTAAAATATTATGGCCAAAGTTGTACAATATTTAAAAGCCTAACCAGGAATTGAGGAAAATTAGAAAATTGGGATTCAGTGCTACTGTTTGTTTGTCAACTTGCTTATGTGTTTTATTTGTGGGCTTTTTTGTTAGTTTTTGTATTTGATTTAATAAAAATGATCTCAAAAAAAAAAAAGATCCAAATTAACTTCTGATACAAACAACTGCTAGCACTGGTTCAGTTCAGTTCAGAAAATGGTGTATCAAGGGCAGTGCATCTGAACTCAAGCTGTCCAGGCACTAATAGCATTAATTGGCTAACAGGACCAGAAACTCAAAGGTTATGCTCTTGTAGGAAAGGCAAAGTATATCTGGAGTTTAGGTGAACATACCTTTTTTAAAAATGGCTGGCTTAAGTCTCTCTGTGTACTTGCCTGCATTCTGAAGAAATCATGTGCTAAACCTGAGGTTGTTGTTGTTAAAAGAGGGATCTTCATTCATTGGTAAGCACATCTGCTTTTCATAAAGGTGGCTCCAGACTTTGGTACTTACAGTTAAAGGGAGTAGATAGAATTCTAATGCGAAAAGATGGCAGGTTACATAGATAAATGAGGCCACCATTATCTGTCCACCATATTCCAGTCAAGTCAAATGGCCTATAACCATAAGAAGCAGAAATATGTACAGGGCTAGTAACCCCACTACATGATTTCATCAGCAGATAATGTGCCGTCACAACATGTGCGGTAACATGCAGATAGGCATTACATTCTGTTTTCTATTAAGGAAAGACTTAAATTCAGAGATCCCAAGGAAATAATAACTAGATAGGCTGGCCTTATTCTTTGAAATACCTAGGGACCATTCTTTAAAACAGGGCTAGGAAAATTCAGACCCTTCAGATTTTTTGGACTCTCACGATCTCCACCCATCATGGACACTTTTAAGGAACTGTGGGAGCTGTAGACCAAAACAACTGCAATGACATATATCCCTTCCTCTGCTTTAAGGCAACTAGGTACCTTGAGGCCATTTGGATCTGTACTGAATTCCTCCCCTGAATCAAGTAGGAAATTACTGAAAGGACTTCTGTTTATTTCTGTTTATGTGTTTACTCACTTGCTAGAGCATGAACAATAATAGACTACCAGAACAAGAGTCCCATACCCTCCAACTGTCTGATTGGTCATGGCGGGCATGATCAATCTTCTGTTGTCCCACTTTTTCAGCAGCTTTTAAAATGTCCCAGTTTCTCTCTCCTCCTGCTCCTTTCTCCCTTTGGCTTCAGCTTACTTCAGTTGCTGCAAACTTAGTTCAAAGTGCAAAAGTGTTGTGCTGCCAGTCAACTCCGTGGGAGGAGAGGAAAGGAGAAGAGGGGTGGAATCTTGCCCTTTCAAGAAGATGGGGGCAAAAGCAAACTGGTGCAGCCTCTCCTAGCTTGTGTGTTCTTCTTCATTAATAACTTCTGCCATCTTGACCACACTCTGGTGTCGTTTGGCCACATGTGTCCTGGATTAATCTGTGAAATGTTGGAGAGTATGGAGGTCTGACTTTATATGAGACAGCTTCCTATCAAGTTCTTTATACAGACATCTAGACTGATTTTATTACTATACTTAGATGCTATATTTGCATACGTACCTGGGGCATTTTACAAAGAGGTAAAATTGCATATAACCAATAAAAAACAACAGTATTAAAGCATCACATAATGGATAGGAAACTTTCCAAGTCCAAGAGTATGTTTAGCCTCTGTCAGAGTTCAGCTGCCTAGAAAAATAAAATAAAATGGCCAATTGTGTCCAAACCTGAAGGAGAAAGGTAGTAATTTAAAAACTATTTTTGAGAGCCCAGGGTGTTTAAACATCCAAAATTATCCTTGCTATTTTGGCTACTGCCATTTTTAAATGGTTATGTTGGGCCTAACAATAGCCTCCTCAGGGTGTGGGAATAATAATTTAAATAGCCAGTAGCACATTGAGAATCTTCTGGCATGTATGACTGATTTTTTTTTCAGTGTATGAGATTGGGGTGAGGGTACATAGAACACATAAGCCATTTTCATACCTTACTTCCTTCCATTGTGGTCCCAGTGTCATCCTGGCAACACCTATGTGGGATGGGAGCTCAGCATGAACACTCCCCTCTGCACCCAACTGCTGGCTCCCTGCGGAAGGGAGCACAAGCAACACACCCCTTCCTTCCTTCCGCAGCACAGCCAGTCTGTTTCCTGTGTTGCGCTGGGGAAGGAAGTACCTGCATCATGCTTCCACCCCTTCTGCATGGCCACCGGTGACAGGAGCATTGCGTGATCATGGACCATTAACGGATTTTTTTCTCTTGATGAAATATCCAGCAACCGCGATGGGTGGGGGTGCATTGGCAGCAGGACCATGATGACATCACGCAAAAGCATGACATGCGGACCACTGCCAACACATCTCCATCGCATGACAGCAACACCATGTGGAAATGGCCATAGGCTGCACTTTGCTTATTCCACATTAAATAATGAAAGTGGTATAAAATGAATTATAACAAAGCACAGCCAGTGTGGTGTAGTAGTTTGAGCTTTGGATTATGACTCTGGAGACCAAAGTTTCAATCCGCTCTTGGTCAGGAAACCCACTGGAGGACTTTGGGCAAGGCACATTCTTTCAATGACTCAAAAGAAGGACCTCTGTTGAAGATCTTCCAATATGGACAAAATGAAATGTTACAGAGGCAAAAAAGGAACTTGTTTGTTTCTTTCTGCCATGCTATAACAAGCCATCTCTTAACATTATCTTTACTAGCTGCCTGAGAATAAGCTTGTTCCCTTGAGGATTGTACATTCTACGATTATGCACTCCCTCATGTCACTCTGTTTTCAGATAACACCATCCTTTGCCCAAAACACCCCAATAGAACTTAAAAAACATGAAATAAAGTCTTCTGCCCTCTCCTTTCTTAAATGCAAGTACAAAATAGAATAGAAACTACACAAACAAAATAGAAGCTACACAAGGGCCATTTCCACATTAGCGGAAACCTCAGGATTCCATAGGATGTTGAAAGTGAAATAATTGCGCTATAACAAGCTAGTGTGGAAATGTCCAAGGCCATCCATAACTTATCTGATGTACCCACGAGTGCTGAGAAAATCTTCAGGAAATGCTGATGCCTTTGTTTCTCCATTGTGTTCTGTAGACTTACACTATTACAGTGTGCTTATGTAAGAGTGTGCTAAGCTTTGAAGATAGAGCATGCCAAGGAACCTACAATTAGTACTTCCTGGAGGTTTCTTCAGCACTTTCAGCCAATCAGGTAAGTTAGGTGGGAACACATGCAGACCTTTCACATCTACATGAGTGCTGTTTCCTTGTTCACACCTTCTCATCTCAGGGTTACAATGCTACTAGAGCCCAATGGAACTTGGAATGTAATGGACACTTCTGTACTGTCATGGCAGTCCCCATACCTTTTGTCTTTGGGTAAGATGATACTACCACATGCTGACTCTTTTTTCCCCCAAGGGTATTTATCCTTTTGACATGAAGCAGATGTGAGAACATTTTTTTTCCAGAGCTTTGGTTTGTGTGCTACATTTTTAACTTTATTATGTATTTTGCATGATTTTATACTTTTTAAAATTTAATGGTGTTCCAAAGTGCTGATTGTTTAATTGTGTTTTGATTTCTTTAAAATCAGGTTTTTAGGTTATCTTGGTTTAGTCTTCATATGCCACCTCAGAGCCCACGCCAGGAGAAAGCTAGTATATAAATAAAATAAATATGACTAATAAATAAATATTCAGTGTTTCATGAATGATGATGTGCTTGAATCACTAAAATACATAGGGTTTGATAGGGCTCCTGAGAATGATTCTCACAGCCACTGGATGGCCCATAACTATTTGCCATAACTGTATATTACCTCTTTGCCATTTTCATTGTGAGCAGTTACTTATGCACAAGGTTGGACATTTTGCACAAAACTGGCAACTTGTGTTTACAGAGTGAGTTTTTTTTTAATTTCATGCCTAGAAGTCACCCTTTTTTGCAGACAGCAAACTGCACACAGCTGACTTGCCATGGGCAGCCTGAATACAGATGCTTAGCAGGTTCAGGAGCAACCAAGAAAATGGACCCGATATTTGAATGGCCTTTAACAGATTTAAGACCATACAAAATTAACACAACTCATCTTCCTTTCCTCCCCTCTGTCTTATATCAAGGTGTGCATTGTACAAAAGAGAGACACGGAGAAGATGTATGCCATGAAGTACATGAACAAGCAGCAGTGCATTGAAAGAGATGAGGTTCGGAATGTGTTCAGAGAACTGGAGATCCTACAGGAGATTGAGCATGTCTTCTTGGTGAATCTCTGGTGAATCTCTTTTTTCTCTCTTGTATTGTTTTAGGGGTGTGGTAAGCAGGAGAAGGACTCTATTTCTGTGTTTCCAAAGCTCACAGTCCAACTAGAACCATGTTATTATTCCTCCCTGAAGTCAACTATCATAACAGTAAGAACATGTCTGGCCTTCATAGATTACTATGGGAAACACTGTCGGAGCTCTAGTGAATCTAATTACCATGTAAAGAAGTTAACAGTATAAACCTCAGTGTATTGCACAGGAATTACATTTAATTGTTTTATCATGTTTTAACTGATGTTTTAATTTTCTAGACATACAGTGATATTTTGTTCATAAGTAAATCCTATGTGAATATCAGTGAGTCTTGCCCCCAGTTAGGTGGGCATAGGTTTGTTCTAGCCATGCTGGCTGATGTATTCTAGGACTTGTAGTCCAAAAAACATAACTTTTACAAAGTCTGGCAGAGGGCAAAATTGTGTAATGGATTATTTTTTAGGCTGACAGCCTCTAGCCATGAGGTTCACTGAAAGACCTTAGGTTGGTCAATATCTTTCAGCCCACCCCACAGGCCGCTTGTGATAGGGCTCTCAGGTTGGTGGGGCAGTGAATAAATACACTGTGTGCTTTAGCTGAAACCTTGGAGGAGCTGTCCACTGTGCTGATTCTGTTTTGAGGGTTTAGCACAGTGGTGCCCAACCTTTGCTCATTCAACTGTTCAGGACTTCAACTCCCAGAAACCCTGGCTACTTGGTTAACAGTCAGGAATTCTGGGAGCTGAAGTCCAAAACACCTGGAGGACCAAAGGTTGGACACCACTGGTTTAGCACATTGGATTGCTGCTTTAGAATCTGAAAGAAAACTTAGAGTGAAGTCACTTTCCCACTGACAAGAAAGCTACCAGCTTACCAGGATAATTTAAAAGAGAGAGAGCCAGACTCTCTGCTCTTTTGTTTTATTTGTTCATTGGACAAGGTTGGAATGAAAATAAGAGTAAATTCCATGCTCCTCTAGAATTTTCTGTGGGTATAAAAGAAGACATGGAAAAGAATAATTATTGCATGCACCTTATGCAAACTGCCAAGGTTGGCATTGTTCATGTGATCTCAAAAGGGTCTGAATGGAAAAAGTGCACAGTGAAGGTACTTGGGAAGGAAAGAAAGAAGCTGATGCTTTCAATCTGTGTTTCCTAGCCACTTACACAATCAGCAGAATGCTGTAATTCAAGGACAGGTGATTGCAGAGCTTGGAGAATTACTTTGTAACAGAAACATTTTTTTCTTAAAAGAGTTACTTGCACAGTTGTCTAAAAACAATCCATTATGTTACATGTTAGTTACACAATGCTTTTTTAATTGTTCAGTCTTCCCCCCCCAAAAAAAAGCACTTAAAATACAATAATGCCCCTGCAGGTCATCAGGAATATCTTCCCAAAAGTGACAACCTATAAGAGGAATGAGTAAATGTTAACTGTGCTGCATGAAAAATGTAGTGTTGTTACTAGTTGATATTTTACTTTTTAAAAATAAGAAGATTAGTAATGTCATTCCCCGCCCCAATTAACACACTGCAAGCAATGTCATTACTTGTAATATGTGACTTGAACCTTTGGTTGTCCACTCCATCCCTCTGTCAGCCATGGTTACAAGGAGGATCCACTGATAGGCTGGAAGACTCTGCTAGGCTAGTGATTTCCCTAGACTGCTGTATTTTTTAAAAAAGCTAGATAGCAGCTCAAGCTAACACAATTTTGCAAGTGAGTCATTCACCCTGATGGCACTGGTTTTCATTTGATAATGAAATGAGACAAGCTGCTTGATATTCCAGTATATTATTGATTATGCCTGGAAAAAATATGACTATGTAACCCTCACATTACAGTAGCCATGTGACTATGCCAGATATAGAAGCAGTGTTTTTATGAGGAAGGTAAAATTAACTGGGACAGCTGCTCTTTACCAGGTATGAAATGGGGCAGCTCATATTTTAAGCACTGGAAAACAAAACAGCATAAGGCAAATGGATTCACCTAGATTTTAAAAAATGTGACAGTGATGGGGAAAAAAAAGATTCAAGGAAAGGCTTGCCCCATATTTAGACATATAATATTGAGGGAGTCTCCTTCTTGGTTTTTTTTTCCCCCCCTCATTACTTCTGAACATGAAATGAAAAAAGAGACCTCATGTTTGATAATACTGCCTGTGACATTTGAGTGATACTTCACAGTTCACTCACCTTTGCTTCTTTTCTGCAGGTACTCCTTTCAGGATGAGGAAGACATGTTTATGGTAGTGGATTTACTCCTGGGTGGTGACCTACGTTATCATCTCCAGCAAAATGTGCAGTTTACTGAGGAAACAGTGAAACTGTATATCTGTGAGATGGCATCAGCTTTAGACTATCTACGCAGTCAGCACATCATACACAGGTAATAGAATAATCTGTTTCTTCCAGCTGTTGAGAACTGGCACAACTATACAAACTGTTGGAGAATCAGGCTCACTAGGCACTGCTTTGCAACTGTTTTCATTTATGAAACTTCACTTTACGTGGTAGAGTTTTTAATCAGTAAACACCAGAGTACCACTGTTACCATGGGTTTGTAAAATAATTTATGACAGGGAGAAATTACCATCAGATGACTTGCACAACACCACAGCATTAATCCAGTAGCTATGTTGTTACCTACTCACGTAGTATTTATGCACATGTTTATTAAGATACACAGAGGTGCTGATATGCATGTAGCTGCTTCCATTCCTATCATTAGATACACGTTTTTACAATAGGCTTCTTTGATTATGGTTGGAGTTAGAACTTTAAACATCAGTAATGTCTCTCTACAGGTACTACTACATTACTACTATTACTATTGATAAAGTTTGGAGATACCACTGTGAATAGATTTTCTTCAGATTTGCTTCAGTCTTTAAGCACATTAGATGAGACTCTGTGTTTACAGGATCCTTAAGTGTTTGGGCAAACAGCAGGCCCAGGGTCCTCTGATTTGGATTGGAATCATGAAAATTGGCATCATTTTCCTGATGAAAATCACACATAAACTTTCTTTGAAGCTGCTTTGTGTGCATTAAACTACAGTCCTCTGCCCTGAGGGAAAGCTTCACTGAATAGTGGAGCTTACTTTTGAGTAAACATGCTTATCATTATACTGTTATTGTTATTTATATTTTTATCTCAGTCTTCTCCCCAAAAACTCAGATTAGTAGTGTACATGGCTCTGTTTCACCATTTTATCTTTGTAACAGCTGTGTGAGGTGAAGAAGTAGCAATTGGTTCAAGCTTATCCTAGCTCACCATAGCTAAGTGAAAATTTGAACATAGTCTTCTTGAATCTGGTCCAACAGTCTTTTCCAGATGTAGGCAACTTGTTACCCTCTGGCTGTTTTAGATTGCAACTCTTGTAAAATCTAGTCAGCACAGTTGATTGTTAGGGATTATGGGAGTTATGCTCCAAAACATCAGGAGGGAGGACACCAGATGGCCTATTCCTCCTCTAGCAATTTCCCCATGTTGCTCTAGCTATCAGTTTCCCATAAAGAGACAAATAGCAGCTTCAGAGGAAATGGGAAAGAATTTGGAAAATGCAAGGAGAGATGCAGTCCAGTCTGAATCATACTCACACATTCCTGTCATGGCTGGTATATGATGGAATTTGAGGAGATGTGGGATGTGACTGTGAACATGTAGTTGCACAATGCAACAGCAAAGAGAATGGCATTTTTCTTTGATGTCTGCTGCTTATTTGCAAAGAAAAAATATCCCTTATGTCAAAATTCAAGAATCTGAAAGAAAAATTTGGCTGAAGGGAGGGAAGGAGCATCACAATGCCTCTTAAATTTGAGAGTTCAGCCCTAATGGATTAGAGGATTCCAGTGCTCCTTCTGTCAGGAAGCAATGCATCTCTGATTTAGATTTTGTTCTGTTCTGGAACTGGATATAGTTCTGAGGTTTCTCAAGAGTTCTTTTGATGTTAGATACTGACCTGCATTGCTGCTATAACATAGGCTTCATTGGTGGTAAATGACACATCAGATCATATACAGCAAAAGAGCAATCCAGATCATTCATTGATGGGGTCTAGCATCCACTGACAAATATTGGTAGAATTGGGCCCCTAAAAAAAATTAATTCTACCCAAACTATACCCAGCCAGTGATTAAATCCTCCATTGCTGGCTATGTGGGACCTCTGGACTGGAGTGCACTACTCCTGGGCAAGGCCAATGGAAGATGGACTCTCAAGGGTTGTATAATGCAGAAGCAAACAAAGCAAAGCAAAGTGTGCAAGCATGACCCACCTCTCTGCCCCCATGCCCTCCTCCAGCCATGAGAACTGTGCAACCAAGTTAGCAACAGAGGAGAATTCACTCCTTCAGCTCATTTTTAACCTCAAACTGCCATGCTAATGCAATTTAACTTGGTTGTTAATACAAATTAACCTTTTAATGCCACTGGACAGCTATTCATGTTTAATCATGATGCCAGCAAGATTCTAAAACCCATCTGCCTGCTGATGAGAGACTCAGCTCTCTACATTCCCTTTGTTCCCTTTTCACATTTTCCATGGCCAATGTTTACAGCTGGCCAATGATGCTTTTCTTTTTTTTTTTTAATTCAACATTAAATGAACTGGTTCTGGCCAGAACTGTGTTCAGATCATGACATTCTAATGTCATTTTAAGCTATTGTTTTTAAATCAAATTCCCCTGAGAAGGGCATGTGAGTTCCAAACCATTATTTTTAACAGAACTGGGAAATATTTCTATAATCTAAAAGCTTCCTGGCTTCCTTAGGCCTATTGCATTACACACTTTCACTGTCATAAGAAACAGTTGTCTTTTCTATTTTAGAATTTATTTTGCATTTTTTTAAAATTTTGTTTTCCAGAGACGTGAAACCAGACAACATTCTTCTTGATGAACAAGGTAAGGGGGAAAATGTTAATTATTTCCACTGCCTTTGCATCTGAATAGTCTGCTTTTTTCCAGTGCTTTGTATCTTGTGCATTCATTTACTTGTTCCAATTTTATACGCCAGTTTTCATGGCTGTGAATGATGCACACAAGGTTATGGGATTCAGGAATGAATTGATTCTGTTTATCAGCCGTCAAGACTCATTTCAGTGAAGAATTAGTGGTAATTGACATTGATTAGTAGCTACTATTACTTGTCCTGGAAATACTCATTCTTTTGATAAACGTAGCTTTTTGCAAAGGCAATTAAAGCTGAAGCTTTATGAGGTACATGTTGTCCTTTGTTATACAGGTACCTTGTACGGCGGACATATTTTTACACATTTTTCACAAGTTTGGCATCTGTTTAACTGCTTGGGTAGGCAGAAACAAGAATGAAGTTGGTGGATTGAAGAAAGACATCAGTATTCTGCTGGGCTTTGACAGAGGAAAGGCTGAAACTCAGTGGGAGGTCACCTGCACAGAAAGCATATTTTCATGCATCTGCAGGTAGCACAAAAGGAAGCCTTATCTCTGACTTTTGTTAAGCTGCTGCTCATCAGTATAGTTAGGAATATTTCTCTGGATGTTTGTGGATTGCAGTTCCTATACTTCATTGCTACTGGCTATGTTGGGTAGGACAGATGGAATTTGTAGGCTTCAAAACATTTGGGTGGCCACAGCTGCCCGCTCTAGGTGCAGAGACAAAATTGAGCTACCCGCAAGAGTGTTGTGATTTGGTATACAAAATCATTGTACAAAGCATAGATGGAACTTCATGGAAACATGGGCTTCCCCTTCAGTTTACTAATGGGCATGCTCCTAATTTTGCCCAAAATTAACAACGTGCATGTGCTCATTAGAGAGCCAGTGTGGTGTAGTGGTTTGAGCATTTAACTATAATACTGGAGCCCAGGGTTCGATTCCCCACTCAGCCATGGAAACCCACTGGGTGAGCTTGGGTGCATCACATACTTTCAGCCCCAGAAAACCCTGTGATAGGTTCATGATAGAGTTGCCATAAGCTGGAAATGACTTGAAGGCACACAACAACGACTATATGCTCATTCTCCAGTAATTTCATATAGACATCAAAACTCCTGTGAATGAAAGTAAGAGTCATTGCTGAGAGCTGAAACATTTACCATATTTGTGTGAGATTTTATTTTTCCCTGGCATTTCCCATTCAGATGAAATGTTAGGGGTGCATGTTTGATTGCATCATCAGCAATCACATGAGAAGATTTTGGTGTGTTTTGGAGGGAGAGATTTTTGCCCCTTGACATCATGGGTATTGTTAATTCTAGGTCACAGCAAGGCATTGTTTCAAATTTATCTCCATCTCAAAATTCTCAGGAGCATCCTGATTTTCAGGATAACAGCACTGCAGCCAGCAGGACTAGTCCAAGGCATTTTGTTGCGTGACGCAATGCAGCCATTCCCTTTTCCAAATACAGAACCTGACTGGACTACCAGTTCATTTTGATTCAATACTAGTAATACGATAGTATGATATTTTTTTATCATCATCATTATATTTTAACTGTATTTTGAAATTGTTAAATTTTTTTTTTAATGTGATTGCTTGTTTAATTATTTTAAACCGTTATAGTGTCCATTGTTTTAATTGTTTTAATTTAAATTATGTGCTGCCTTGGGTCCCATGTTGGGAGAAAGGTAGGATAATAAATAAGTAAGCAAGAAGGCAAATAAATCCTCCACCATTCCTAAGGACGGCAAGCCAGTTTAGATGGTACAGATAGGTTATGTGGCAGACACAGTTCTGATCTTCAACAAAGGGAAGTAATCAGAGGTTCAGGAGGAACAATTTGGGAGTTCCCAGAATCTGATTCCTGAAAAAGTCCCTTTAATTTGTCTAATGTTAGGGCCAGCTCTGGCTTCCAGTGTTGGTAACAAGGGTTGCAATGACCAGGCACCTGTCAGGGGCTATTTCAGCATGGAGAATGTGCAGCCATGTACAACACTCCCCACCCCCGAAAGTCCCTTAGGATACCCCAAAGCCCCTGGCAGTTGAAAATTTCATGAAAAATATATATCAACCAAGCCATGCAAATCACCTCCAAAACATGGTAGCTTTGTCTCACTTACACCTGGCCCCCAAAAGCCCCAGAAGAAGCCCCAGCAGGCTGAAAATTTAATAAAACCTGAACTGGAGCTGATATCATTTCATTTCTGTTTGAGTAATAACATCCCAGTGCAGCCCATCAGTGAGGCTCAGTGGAGAGAGCCTCCAGTAGAGTTGTCCACTCATGACTTGCATTCTGACACATGGGCTACTTCCAGAAATGCTCCAGACTTGCTGGTTGTCCTTTTCCTCACAATGGCTGCCAATTTACCTAGCCTGTCCCTCAAAGCTGGAAAGAGAGAGCAAGAAAAGAAAAAGCAATAGAAGCAAGATTAGAAAAGCATCCACCTTTCTCCCTTTTTTATTTGACTTTGTCTTTTTGTGGTGATGGGGATTAAATCCAGAAGTAGAGGCTGGGTGAAAAGTGGCAGCAAGCAGGTAGGCCCACTGATGGTATTTTGGCCGGAATTCTTTTGTCAGTTCCAGCTAGGGTAAGGTCATTGAACCAGTGGAATGTTGCTATGGGTTGACTTCTCATTGAACAGTCGATTCTGTGTGTCTAGTCTAGATGAGACTAACCAACAGCATTCAGAGAAGTAGCTGTGTTAGTCTCATGCAGCATAAAAAGGAAGAAGAAAGTGGGAGAGGAAAGAAAGAAAAAGAAATGTAGCAGCTGCCAATGTCAGGTGGCAGCTAAGCAGACACAGAGGCAGGAGCTGGGTTTATGGCTTTAGTAATAAATAACGCAAGAGGTTACGTCACCAAAACAAACATTTAGGTCCCAGGGGCAGCAAACTCAAACAGCAAGGTTTAGCCTGGAACAGAAAGCACATGGCACAGGACGCAAATTCCCGGTTGGTAGACGGTTGTTGCCCCGTGCCGAACTCCAACAGCGTCTGTCTTAAATACAGTCTTTAGCCCAGCTGGGGCTGATCAAATGTCCGTTGGCCCAGCTCACAGCTGGAGCCCCTCAAGACTTCAGGGCTGATTCATCAGACGCTTCTCCCGCAGCCGCTGAGACCTCCGAACCGCCCCCTTCTCCAACCGCCTCTGGAGGAACGTAGGGGGAGGATCTGCTACAAACTCCGGGCTGGAGTCAGAAACACCAGCCTCTGTTGGGTCAGAAGCACTAGCCTCTGCCTCTGGAGCACAAACATTTGCTGCAGGTACTGGCTCGGGATCCGTGCCCGGGACAGCTGTGGAGTTGCTGGCAGACTCCTCCCTAGACTCTGAAAGAGCCCCCTCTCCCAAAGGCCCCTCCAAGGGATCCTCCCCCGTCTGGGAGTCTAAGTCTAAATCGGAGTCCAAGTCTGAATCGGCAGCACACTCAGCCTGGCTCATGACAGCAGCACCTTTAAGACAGTACTGCATCTGAAGAAGTGGATTTGCATGAGCTTTCATGCACTGAAGAAGTACATGAAAGCTCATGCAAAAATAGGGGAAAAAACCATTTTAGCCTTAAAGGTACTGGTATATTCTTTTTCTTTTTCTTTTACCTCTCTCTTCCAACAGTGTTCAGACTCTTAGCTCCTGGCTCCCAAACTTTAATCAGCATTGTCTGATGTATATACAAAAGTGAGAAAGCCAGAGGAAAAATGAAGTTTTCTTTTTTTAAAAAAAGATTTTACAATCTTTCATGAATCACAAATGTGAGTGATCCACAGACACATGCAAGATAGAAAACAGCCCAAAGAGTAATAAAGAGGTTTGTTTTGGACATTTTTATCTTGGCTTGAAAGTCATAGGCCCTCAGGCAAATTCTGAGAGTAGTTCTTGATCAATTGCAGACAGCACATAGGGGATTTCCTTCCAGCCTTTTATGAGAGAGCAGATGGATTGGCCACAGTTCATACAGTACACCTAATTGCAGTCTAAGTGAGGCATGGCTCTTAACACAAGAAGTTTGACATAGCCACCCATATGGCAATATAGCTTTAAAACTACTACTTATAGAAGAGACATATATTTAAATCAGCATTGGTCTGAGCTAATGGATCAAACAACAAAGGTGGTGAGTCATATATTGGGACCGTGCTATCAATCACTATGCCGACTGAAAAAAAAAATCTCAAAGGTAAACACAAAGCAGACCAGTCCAGTCATCAGTATAGAACAATGGTGGCTATGGGCTTCCATGCCAGTGGAGTGGTAAATCAACCCCAACTTTTAGTCTGAACTTCAAAGGAGATACCCATGGTGTTCAACCTGTTTTGGGAATGAGGTTCAGCACTGTGCCTAGGCCCTTTAAACTTGAGGGTCAAACCTGGATTGAAGCTACCATTCACGCCCCAAGGATAAGAGTGCATGTGTATAAAATAGAATGTGCCAAATTAGAGTGGAAGCATTGGACATGGTTCAACGCCTCTTACCCTTGGGTGTTCTGAATGGTATCCAAGCACCCTGCTGTACACAAAAAGCTGGCCCTACTAT